>BSBK01001588.1:2500-132500 GCA_027943335.1 Chamaecyparis obtusa
TATATTTTCATACTATCAATTGTATTCCAGCTTTATAATTTAAAAGTGATCTCTATTAACTCTATATGGTCAAATAATACAATTACCACACATCACCTCAGCATCATTAGAGATAACGACTAATGATTGAACTCCAATATAATTGAGTCCATCTTCAACTCTAGCTTTGTCTTTATTCTTAATATTCTTTGTTCCCATGGCTTCGAGTATTCTCATGCGCCATTTATGCTTTCCTGAACATTTTAAGCCTGATATTCCTCTTCGATACCAGGTCTACACAATCATCTGTTTTCTTAAAACGGCTAATGAACACTACAAAAGAATACTGTGATGGTGGGCTGGATTCTGTCGAACGAAATTTGCGGTAGTGGTGGAATGAAATCTAGATGTTCAGTTCATTCGGATTGTAATTGATGTTAAATCAAAATGAGAACAGAATATTTTATAGTGCTTGATATATAATAGTCTAGAAATGGAACGAACGTTTATAGCATGGCATGTGTTATTAGTGGGGTCGAAAACTAGAAATGGAAATTAGAAATATGAAAGTTTGTTTTCCTCACGCCAGGAGAGCTTCTTTCTTCATTGAACGTCATGTCGTTGTTGACAAAAACTGAAAGTGCCGATACCCTTACGACTATAAACATGCTTGGCTGGATCTAATTAACACAAGGCATTGCATCAGAAATTAGAATGGGTAGGTCTCCTCCTTGCACCTCTAAAGATTCAGGTATCAGGCTTGGGCCCTGGACGGCCGAAGAAGACGTGATTTTTAGAGAATATATCACAAATCATGGGGAGGGGAAATGGAATTCTGTAGCCAAAAAAGCGGGTAAACTAAAAGTTATATAATTGGGTTTCATTCACTTCTAAGAAGATCTACATCGTAAGTTGTGTTATTGAGAAGAAATTGTTTTTTCAGGTCTGAATCGAAGTGGAAAGAGTTGTAGATTGCGATGGATTAACTATCTTCGTCCAGATATTAAGCGTGGAAACATTTCTGTTGATGAAGAGGAACTCATCATTCGATTGCATGGACTCCTCGGAAATAGGTATAATATTATCCTCTTCTTTTTTATTGACATTGAGTTTTCCCTCGTTGTAAATTAGAAAGTTTTATTTACATGAATAGATTTGGATTGAATACAAATAATAGTACTCGATTTGTGATTCAAACTATAAAGAAAATATATATACATAATATAAAAATCAATTGAACTATAAACTTTTAAGAATTTCCAAACTGAATCAATCGTCGAGAAAATAATTTGGGTGATTTAGATTATCTTTATGGAACCTACTAACAGCATTCTTAATATTGTTAAGTTTAGAAATCAAAGATAAATTTTGATCAATGTACACTTATCGATTGAAGTCTCTCTACTGTGTCTATCATCCCAAAAATAGAGTCCTAGAGTCTATTTTGGCACTTATCAATAAAGAGAACTTTTGGAATATAGACTTCAATATAAACAGACTGTCAATAAAGAATTTGAATCTTAGTGACAGTTGTAAAGTTCTTTATAGAGATTTGTTTATGTTAGAGTGAAATTGTAGATCTGGTCTCAGTTCCTTGTCAATAAATGTCAAATATTTTGCAGTTGAACAGTTTCAATTGTCAAGCTGTTGAGTTTTTTTTTATCAATAAATATGTAGATCTATTAATGAATAAAGGATAGAATGATTATTCCTTTATCTGTGTGAGTACTTCAGTTATTGAAAATTCTAATTATAACTGTAGACATTGTAGCCCAACTAGTTTATTATGAAAGAATATTACAATATGATATGTAAGAGGTTGTTTTGTTATGATATTATGGTTAAGATTCAATTGTGTCAATGGATCTTTGGTCTGCTGGTGAAGTTGAATTGTTCTCAATGAGCCTACCAAGGATCATGTCTTGCAGAGTGCAAAGCCTCCCACACCATAAGGGATCAGCCCGAGATCATACCTAGAAAGAATTTTGACGGAATGAACAACCCTCAATCCTTAGCTCTTAGCCAAAGAAATTCTGAGACTCTAAAAAAAAAATATTGAATTGTATTATTTTTAAATCAATCACATTAGTTCATCGTTTCTTAAAAAACCATGTTCCTATGTACTTATCTTTATGAGAATAAATATTCATTTAGTACTCATTGCTCACAGATTTTGACAAATATCACCCATCCTAATGCTACTTTGATTAAAATGCACTAAATTATAAAATATTCTTAGCATAACACAATATTTAATGCTACATGCAGATGGTCTCTGATCGCAGGACGATTGTCTGGTCGAACGGATAATGAAATAAAGAACTACTGGAACACAAATCTAAGGAAGAAATTGTTTCCACAAGATCAGGCTCTACCATCTCCCAAGAAAAAATTGAATCGTGCTCATTCTGAAGATCAGGCTCTTCCATCTCCCAAGAAAAAATTGAATCTCGCTCATTCTGAAGATCAATATGTTCTTAAATCTGCTCCCATCAAACCAAAGGCGATTAGATTAGCAAGGTGCTGCAACAATGGTGCCAACAGCATTTTAGAACATCAAGACTTGAATTCCCCCGTTGGTGCCAAAAATATGAACAATTCCAAGTTTTCTGAAGAGAAGCTGTTGACAGAGAATGATTTTGGTTTCATCAACCTCGGAATTCAGAAAAATTCTTCTCAGGTAGGATTTCCATCCACGCAAAATATTGATCAATTTTCCCCACCTTTCACGCCCAATTCAGTCGAGTCCCTATTACTACCTTCTAAGCATGGTACAGAAAACGAATCTGAACCATCAGGAAGTTCATTAAATTTTTATCAACTGCAACATGTCGACATTGGTTTTCTCTCGTGGCCGTACTATGATCTGGACAATCTCAGAATCGAAACAAGGTCTGATAATAGCTTGGAACAAGGAATGGAAGGTATCTACAGAAGTTCTGAGCAGTATGATCGGTTAAATGAACTACAATATTTATAGATCTTTTGTTTTTGAATTAAAATATGTATAGATGTTGTTGTTTTTAGATTTCAATGTATGTCTTTTATTAATATGTCGAATCATATTGTATTATCTATAATTAAGATTTTAAAAAGTTATTATGAAATAGACACAGCATTGTTGAAAACTTGACATACACTTCTGAAATGTTTATTCAAATTGATAACTGTTTGAATGGGATGATTAGAATAAAAGAAAGCACAAAACTAGTGAAGATCTTAAACCATTTTTAAATATCACAGCTGCTATCGTGACATTTTCAATTTTTAAATTATATTCAAACTTACGAGATGTTTTACTGAAAGTTCAACTCAACTTATTGACCCGTGTTTTCCTTTTCCTCACTCAATATAATTGAGTTGTACATGAGAAAGAATTTGCAAGGATTCTAATTGACACTAGGTATACATTTAAGATAATGTGGAATCTCCTCGTAAGAGGAAGTTATATTTATATTTTCGCATGTTGTGGAAAAGATACGTAGAAACATGTTTTGAATATTTTAAGGTTAACCTAGAATCTTGAGTAGTTGCTTTGAATGAAACCTTTTACTTACAGTCAAAGCAACATCTGTGCGTTTTGTCCGGATGGGAATCTCTTGTTCTCGTGTCCAGTGCTTCCATCTTATAAATTACCAATTGTATCTTAGTGTGCAATGGGTATATCATATTTATGAGGAACAAAATTTGCTTTCATTTTTTAGGTAGTAATAGATTATTATTTGTAAAATTATTTAATTGAATAGAAACATTGTTGAAGAGGTTAATGATAATCACTTATAATTGTCATAGCTTAAAATTGGTAATACCTAAATTTTATATTTAAGTTGCTTCACAACTAGGAATAAAACATACATAATTAAGAAGTTTGTAAATACATTAAAATAATTTGATTGTTTTAAATGTTTGTTGAGATAATGGTTGACCTTTCAAGCATGCGTTGGCTAACACATTTTGGAAGGATGCCATCATGAATGAGGGGAAGGTACGCTTGGGTTGCAAGAAGGACATATATTTTCAGTAACATTAAAATTTATTTCTATTTTATGTAACATTAAGTTGGACGATCTCACTATCTCGCTTTCAAAGAGATCTTGCAAAGGACTCAAAAAGATCACAACTTTGCACTCTCTCCAAAACAATGTGATAAATGAAAGAGAGTGCATAATCTTAACAATAATCTTTAGAATATTTCTAGCAACGATGCCCAAAAAAAATCATAGCATTCAAATTCATATATTATTTTGATACAAAATGGATTTTCGTAAATGACGAATAAAACATAAGTTGTTACTAGCTTACTGGCCATTATACCATCACCTAAACTCGACAAAATGTAATGTATTTCAAATTTCATTTGACTAAAACTTACCTAACTATAAGAAGGTTTATAAAAGAATTATCATCTAGTTTTGAATTTTCAAACACATGCATGCATTCCACATTTGGAACTGCATGTCTACCAGTTTTTGTAACAGCATCATAGCAATGTGCAAGATGGTTGAACACTTGTTGAGTGTTAGATTGCACCACCATTTTATCTTCCTATTTTGGCATTTTCTTTTCTCATCAACTTTAAATGGTCCCACTATAGTAGATGATATCAACCTAGAAAAGTAGAAAGTTACTTGCATCATAGTAGACATGTGGACATGCTTGGACTTGCGGACAGTGGTCAAACTCCATCATATTTTTCTAGTGCCTTTCAATACATCACTTGTTTCCATCTTCGCCATACAATACGCCTATCCCAAGCTTGTCTCCCTTGGGATTCTTCTTCCGATGGTATACTAATTTACATGGTTTCTTTTCTATATAGTTTGGTGATACACCTCTGATCTAAGCCAATCTATAATTTTTTATGTTGAAGGTATTCCAAAGGAGGATACGATACAAAATTATCTTCCCTCCATTCCATTGCTAAAATCTACTCATTTAGTGCCATTGATTTCTAGAGGAGATTACTTGTTTAAGCATGAGATTCACATTGGAAAAGAAGCGACAAAGGTCGAATGGATGTTGTTCAACACATTCTACAAGCTAGAACCTAACATAGTTGATGATTTGTCTAAAGAAGTGGGTGTCTATCCCACCAGTCCCTTAATCTCGTCTAAGCTTGTGGATGATGACAAAAAGATATCCACCATGAAAAATCTAAGTATTTGGGAAGCTGACCTGAAATATTTGGATTCAACTTTCAAAAAGTTTCAGTTTGTTGGTTGCCTATGATTCAATATATGTTTAAAAATAAATTACATATTATAAGCTTATTTATATTTGAGTTATATATATATTTTTAATAAAATTATAATCATTAAATAAATTTATAATTATTAAATTAAATGAAATACTTGTAAACTAAAAAACAAGGTAAACAACAATAACAAAATTAAAAGAAAGGGATGTTAAACCCTAAACTTAATGATATAACCAATATTATTAATAATGAACTCTATGAAAATAATTAGATAATAAAATAACTATAAAGTCACTCCTAAAACATTTTGACAAATTTATTGTGAACAAATGTATGACCTCGAGGTATAAAACTCATCTAATCTGTAATTGTTCAAAACTTATCTCGAACTTTTTATATGTAATCAACATTATTTTGTATTCTTTAATAAAAAATAATGAAAATTTCTAGGCAAAGGCATATATTATTTTATGTCAATTAGAAATTTTGGATGATGTGCCAATTAAACTCATTTTCCTTATATTCCAACAATGCTTGTTCTTGTAGACAACTCATCTTTAGAAACTAGTCATGAAAGGGCTTGTTGTATTGGAAAAAGGTTTCCTTGACATGTAACATAGTAGGTGCCTACAATGTTCTTAAGTTTTCCTATTTCCTTACACTTGTAGTTTCTCTTCTTCATTAATTATTTGAGGAGTTTACTTTTTCTTTATGTCGCAGGTGGGTGCGCTTGCAAAATACTTTTGTAGTTTAAGCTCTATAAAATTGGATGATCTTGAGTTAGGGGTGGTGGAAAAGTGACTTATGAAATCTAACTATCTAACCAAATGTAATTTCAGAGGATTCTTTAGCTAGGTGCTATGAAAAAAACTCATAGAATCTAAGACTATTGGACTATTGCTCAAATATAGCTTTCGAGGATGTCTAAGCTAGTAGTACTCAAAACAAATTTTTCATTGAGTGTCTCTCCTTATGTGATTGAGTAAGTTGTACAGAGTTCAGTGTTGATCCTTCTTTTGTGCACAATGGGTTATTCTACAAATGTAATTGATTGTACATTTTTAAAAGACTGCGTTGACAGATAGATTGAGGCTTGTAGGGCTTAATAATTTTGGGCGATTGACTCAATATGTCTATGAAATGCTACGCATATTGGTAGTAGGCAATGGATCGGTGAAGAAAGAAAAAATGAATACTCAATCTAGAAAATTATCGATGAAGTATGGGTATAAATAATATGTAATTTTTGAGATGGCGCTCCTTTACAAAAAAAATTCAAACAACCTTGAATTGGTTTATTATTACACTTTTAGCATGTTTGAATGGCAGGCACCAATAGAGTGCGGGAATAATTTTCATTGATTATTTTGTCATTTTAATAATCAAGTTCTAAGGATGCAAAAACAACAGCCAACACAAACATAATGACCAAGCATGTAGTTCGATTATATGCAGCCCCATCTATAAATTTGCATTCTTCCCTAAAAACCATGTTATCTTATTTCTCAGATGATATCTCTTCAAGGAATCTTGTCAAACAATTCAGTGCAACCTTCTATCATTCTCTAGAGGCTCATCTTCCATGGCCACGGTATGCAAAACATCTCAAGAAATTACGCAATTCCAGTGTTGAAGAAAAGATGATGATTTGATACTCTATTAGTATGATACGATATAAAATATGTGCAGAAATAAGTTGATGTGACAACGAGGCTATCTCATCGACACAACATCACAAAGCAAATTTCTAATTATTGCATGGGAAATAAAAGAGAAGTTTTTTTTTTTTTTTTTCTGGTAAAAGTGCTGAGACAAATAAAAGGGAAGTTAAAACACAAAAAAAATAGCAAAATAAGTGATGACAAAAAATAATGGATAGTAAAGTACAAGCAAAAAATGAAGAGCGGAAAAAAGATGACTCAAATTATCTCAATGAAAGTCATTGCCTATTCAGCCAACTGCAACCGTTAGATGTAGTAAATAGGCCAGGGCTTTCCAAAATGGAAATGCCTACGATGTAAAAATTTTAATTGAAAATGTACTAGTCATCAAATGGATAGATTGAAAGTGTTCATATGGCCAACAAAAATGTAATTCATTAAATGAAGTCATTTTTTAAAAAGTAAAAAATGTTAAGGTGTCTCTTTGTCATGATTAAGGTTTTATTTTTCTCAATAGATACTTCTTATTCATAGTACCTTTGGAAAATAGCAAAGAAAATTGTTCATAAGAAGATTATATGTTGTTAGAAATGTTTTCAAAATAAATGTTTACATTTTTGAAAGGTTAAGATGTAAATTTTTTAATTAAAAATTTTTAAAAATTGAATTAGGTAATGAGTTTCATCTGTTTTAAAATATTTGTATTGTTCAAGGTAAAATAGTGCTTTTAAAATAATAGAGCATTAAAATTTTAAATGTATTGTGTGTTAGGCAACATTATGGAGAATTAAGAGGGATACAAAGTACATTTATTAGTCATAAGATTTTAATTTAGATTTTTTTATAGGGAAGTAATCATGTGTATTTCTTTTTCATCAATGTTTCAAATCACACTCTATGATCCATCATATTTCTATTCCTTCAACTCTCCAAAATGTTGATGAAGAAAAAGAAAAACAATCTCTTCTAGAAAAAAAAATTAAAATTAATACCTTATTACTACTACATGCCCTTTATATCTATCTTAATTCTCCATAATGTTTCCCAATACACAATGCATTTAAATTTGCAATACTTTACAATTTTAAAAGTACCTTTGTATATATTTGGACCAAACATATTTAAGACTAGGCCACTTAGCCATTTATTCCTCCATTTTTAAGCCCAAACTGAATGACAAGTTATTTATTCACTGATTTCTCTTTCCAAATCTATACTCATCATTTTCATATATGATCTATATATCTTACTATTTATACTAATTATTGTCAATTTTACATCTTTAGAACTAGATCATACTCTATCTTATCCAATCAACATTACCAAACTCTTAAAAAAGAATAATTAAATACTCAATTCCCTTTTGCCCACCTCTTATCAACCAATTTTGTTTGAAATTAGGCCTTATTTACAAAGGAATTAATAGGAATGGGGTTAATTCCTTGTTTGCATGTTTAGGCTAGTAATACCTATTTCACAACACTTTAACTTTACCCTTACCCCGCTTGATCTATTAAATTAAATAAAACCCCATATTTATTTTATTGAAGATAAATTAGGCTTTTCTTCCAAATGGAATTAACAAGTACTTTTTAATTCCTTACTCATTCTCTCTTTACTAATCAAATCCTCAACTATGTGCTCTCACTTACTTCCTAATTACCCTACACTCCTATGTTAGAGTAATTATATTTTACACTTATTAATTAAATCACTTCGGTTTAATTAATTAAGTTATTTATTACTCTATTTACTTAAGCTATCTCTTAGGTGAATTATAATTAATATTTTTATTAATTATAATGTGCAACCTAGCTTTTTTAGGCTTTAGGGTTTTGTTCACCTTTATAGGTTGAACCTTGTAAATCTTTTTTTATTAACTTGGATCATATTTTTGCTCTCACATTTTGAGTAACTTCTGAGTTTTGCCTTTTTCTTCTTTCTGCTTCTCTCCTATAATAGGTTATTTGCATGCAGGTATTCTTGGCATTCTATGGATTTGTATCTCTCAAATCCTACATGGTATCAGAGCCCCCCTGATGCTGCCTGTTCTGGTGTTTTTAAAGTGGGTTTTGAGGTTAAGGGTTTCAAGTTTTTTGAAGAGTTTTTTATTGGAGGCATTTTGGGCTCCAACTGATCTTAGCAATGGATTCAAAGGATCATTCAGACGAATTTTGATATAAAATTCAACCATCTTTGGGCACCGGAGCAATCTGTGGCAATTTTTTTTGGAACCAAGGCTGTACGAACCTGACACAATTATCGAGGCACAAGATGCTGAGATTTGATCGTAGAAGGTACAACGATGGTTTTTTCGTACATAGGTGATTTTGACTGTGTAGTGAGTGGTTTTTGGTGCTTCAAGGGGTTTTTTTTAAAATTTTGAAAATTTCGGCATTTTCAGAATCCTTGCCACTATGGAAAACTGGCACCCATTTTTGAGAAATTTTTGCAAATGGTATCGAAAATCAAAGTGTGATATATTGTTGGAAAGCTCTTTCTGAGCCTAATCCAACCATGCTGGTTTTATTTTCAAATTTTTCTGTTTGATCAGCTATTTTTGGCATCAAAGTGGAGGCATCTGAAAATCAGGTTTTTTCCCTTATTTTTTTTGTGTGCTTACATATTTATTTGAAGTGTACGGGAGATAGTATAATACTTTGTGGGGGGGTGCAAATTTTATTTTTGTCATTTATTTCAAAGAGACCTTTCTACTTCTGTCTACTTTCTCTCAATGGCAGACTCTTCTGTCGCCTATCTTACACCTCACAACTACCACACTTGGAAAGGATAGATGACCAGATTGCTTATGGAAAAAGGGTTATGGTCATGCCTCGATGAGGCTCAGTTGGTTCTACAGAGGCCTTATGAGGCTCTTATGTAGAGAAATAAGATGGATGAGGCAATGGGCCTCATTGCACTAAATATTTCAGATGGGTTGTTGTTCCACTTGGATGGTTTGACCACACCT
Organism: Chamaecyparis obtusa; assembly: GCA_027943335.1. Lineage (NCBI taxonomy): Eukaryota > Viridiplantae > Streptophyta > Pinopsida > Cupressales > Cupressaceae > Chamaecyparis > Chamaecyparis obtusa. The sequence continues at coordinate 12,309 of BSBK01001588.1, forward strand.
AGGGCTATGTGGAACAAGTTTTCCACCTTGTTTGGCACAATGAATGAGTTCAGGGTTCTCTAGATAGATGTAGAGTTCACCTTCTTGGTACTTGAATCATTCACCAGCATTGAGGACTTCTTGATGAAGTTCAAGTCTCTTCGTTCTATTTTACAGGTTGCTGGAAAGACGAAGTTAGATGATGAGTGTATCTTTCTGATACTCTCAAAGCTTCATGGCCCTTATCAGATTTTCACTTCTACCTTCTACTCCACTATGGATGCACTAGGTGCACGTCATGTTATGCCCTCTTTTGAGACTTTCTATGATAGGTTGACTCGTGAGCAATCCAAGCTCAATCAGATGGATTCACTTACAGGTTCACAGTCACAGGCATTGCTTGCCAAGACACCTTAGGATACACAGAAGTAGAAGTCGAAGCAGATATCCAATTCCTCTTCTCAACACTCTACTGGCCCACCATCTTCTTCTTAGAAGGAGAAACAAAAGACTAAAAGCCCTACATGTTCCTATTGTTAGAGGGACCTCATGATGAGTCACATTGTTTTCAAAAGAGATTCCATGGCTATGAGAAACAGATTGCAAATTTGCAAGCTCTCCTTCAGAAGAGCACTATTTCCTCTCCATCCTCTTCCACCTCATAGGGGTCTTCTTTTCAATCTTTTGCCTGATCTTCGACATCTGGGCATGATTTTGGATAGGGTCATGCATTACGGGCTTCCATTGCATCCCCTTCATAGGTCCCTTGGATACTAGATTCAGGTGCTTCTCACCATATGGCATCTTCTCCGAAGATCTTCTCTTCTATTGAGGCTTCTCCTATTCCTCACATTTTCATGGGGAATAACATTGTTATGCCAGTTTGCGGGAAAGGTTTTGTACATATTTAGGATGGCACATTCAATGATGTATTGTATGTTCCATCTCTGTCTACAAACCTCCTCTCGATTTATCATATTACACTCAATGGGTTAGGGAAGACAGTTGAGTTCATGCCAAATTCAGTCTTCATTCAGGATAGTGTGACAGGAAGCATTGTTGCTATAGGGACAGCTGATCATGCCCCCCATCTCTATAACTTCTCACACTTTGGTCCACCATCTCCATTATCGGAGCACAACTCTCCTCTTACGCGAGCGCATCATGTGGGACAGTCAGGTCACTTGAACCTCTGTGTTGTTCCTGAGACCACTTCTGTGACTGCCTCACCACATCTTGTTGAGGTTTCCTCTCTTTAGCAAGACTCTTCTTCAGCACTACCAGACCCTCCAACTCCATTCATCGAGCCACCAGGTGCAGTTGTTGAGGATTCTATAGAGGATATTCATCTCCTTTCTCCTAACAGTGTCAACGCACCTATCACACCACCTACATTGGGGATTCCCTTTCAAGATTCTCATGTCTACTCCTTTGAGCATGAGCTTGGCCTTCCACTGACACCTCATCTTTCGAGGTTACCTCTTCAGTGTTCACTACCTTTCACTCCTTTGTATTGGAGTCATGGTGGTTTTTTCATTGATCCAGGGGTTCTTTCATTCTGGGGGGCTTAGGAACCTTGACCCTCTCTCACGGGGGGGTTGGTAGCATGCATTGTACTTATGGCCTTGAGAGTCTCTTAAAGTCATTTTTTTTTGTCCTTTTCTTTTTTTTATATCTCTTTTTGGAGAGGAGTTTTCGCCATTGGGTTTTCTCCTTTGTCTCCAGTTTACAAAGATTTCCTTGTATTGGGTACCTGATCAAGCCTTGTTGCCAGGACCCATTTCCTGCTTTCATAGCTGTGCTAGGTTAGCTTTCCTCCTGAACTTCGCTTAAGGGGGGGTGTTAGAGTAATTATATTTTACACTTATTAATTAAATCACTTCAATTTAATTAATTAAGTTATTTATTACTCTGTTTACTTAAGCTATCTCTTGGGTGCATTATAATTAATATCTTTATTAATTATAATGTGAAACCTAGCTTTTTTAGGCTTTAGGGTTTTGTTCACCTTTATAGGTTGAACCTTGTAAATCTTTTTTTATTAACTTGGATCATATTTTTGCTCTCACATTTTGAGTAACTTCTGAGTTTTTCCTTTTTCTTCTTTCTGCTTCTCTCCTGTAATAGGTTATTTGCATGTAGGTATTCTTGGTGTTCTGTGGATTTGTATCTCTCAAATCCTACACCCTAATCCATGTCATTAGAGAGAGGGTCAACCATTTCCATAAATGACAAGCTATTTTTCCCAATTATCCTTAAATCTTAGCCACTTTTGGGAGCGTATCTAAATGGTTCCATTCCCATCTCTCCCCTTTAAATGAGCTTAAAATTTTAGGATTTTCATTATCCTTGAGGTACTTAGAATGTATAGAGAAGAAATACTCTAATGACAATTTTGTCTACACTCCAAGTGTATCCCTTCTCCAACACCCTCTCCTCGCTCTTCTCCTAGGTTGATATTTGTAAACATCTCATAAAGGTGTCAGAGCTAAGTGATTCTCCACCCTTAATCTCATTCAACTAATTATCTTGGTTCTCCATTTTGTCTCTTTCAATTCAAACTCAACATTTTTCTAGTTTTCACTCACTTCAACCATGACCATCTAGATGTATTTACTTTATCGAGCACCCTTATGATGTTAAATTTGTGAGGACATATTAAATATATAGTTGTTGGGAAAATTGTTCATTGAGGAGAATATCATACATTAAATTTTCAATGGATTTTATGCTGAGTATTCTTAGCCTTCACTTAATATTGAGTTATTTCAATGTTATTTTTGTTCCCTTTGTAGTCAAGACTTTTTGCACACAATGCTAATCTCTTTTATTGCAATGAAATAAATAAAGGCTTGAGACCATATTTATATATCTTTATTAATATATGCTATTTTTAAATGTGTTTATTTCTTTATCTGTACAATGTTTTATTATCTTAGCCCATTTCTCCTCAACTCAAGTAAATTTCTAAGTTCCCCTTTATTCCCCTAATTAACCTCTACAAAAATCTTCTCCCTAGTCCTATGATGGAATGTATCCTTTCTTTGAGTATCTATGCACTCAAAGAAACAATATTAAAAGATGATTTCATCCTACTACCCATAATTGAAGTCAAATCAACTCTTCTTTAAAATATTTCTCCTTAACCAAATAAGTTTTTCTTATCTCTATGCTTAAACAAATACAAACAATTTTATGACAGTTTCCATTATTGAGAATGTGTACTACATCTTATTGTCATTAATGATAACTCAAAAGGTGTTGGTCATTATGTCAACCTAACCAAAGATCATTCATGTAATTTGAGAGGCTAAAAGATGTTGTGGGATGAGATATTTGATAGAGATATTTTAGCATATAATTAGCATAATTGGAGATATTCCAAAAGTTCATTGAATGTTACCATACATAATATCAAACCAAATTATCAGTAAGTCTATTGTAGGAACCTATTATACATGCTTTAGACTCTGGTTATAATATGCAATTATATTTTTTTATAGCCTCGTTGTTAAGGAATTAGTAGGTTTCTATTTAAGATTAGATGTACACATTAATCTAATTGAGGAAATTTGTCAAAGACTTTAACAATTCATTTTTCTGTGACTAGGACTAAGCATTTGGTCTACATCTTTCTACATTGCTTATTCTTGGTATGTGGTTCTAGTGTAAGGATTTATAGTGTAGAAGATGTATCTTTCCTATGCTTCAAGGTTTACACATTTGTGAAATAACAATTATATACATGTATGTCCCTTATATTACAATATATTTGTGTAGTGTGTCTCTGTTGATTCACTAGAATCCTTCACATTCTCCTAATGTGATTGATATACTTGTGCAAATTTTTGAGAAATATCGTAGAGGTATAAGGATTAAGTGAATTTTTTTAATTTTATTGGTTCTTTTCAAATTATTATATATTATATTTTGAAGGGTCACAAGCTATCTAGGTTTCACTATTTCTATATGATTAGTGAGCTCATCGAATTGTGAAAATAGTTAATGATTGGGTTCCATAAGAGATGATTGTTGAGAGTTTGTTCATTCTTTGACATTTCTTCATTTTTGTCTCATGATGTTTTTCATTTCTCCCTAGTGGTGTAAAAGTAAATAGATAATAATTTAGATTTTAGATTCAACATTTGTGCACATAGTAAATGTTCCTTCTTTTTTGTTTGACCTTGACCTATATAATTTTCTTTGGAAGATGTGTTAAGATGTTTATGTAGTATAGTTATGCTTTGATTTGATCCACAATATAGAATATTTCCTAGTGCATCTATTGGTATTTTACTAGTAAGGTGATATATAATTGAGCCAACCTAATTAGGGTTATTGAGATGTTAACAATGATGCGTTGGAGCTTATATCAAGTGCATCAACATAGTGAGACTATTTTGGGCACTAGGTAACCTATTTTTATTGCTTTAAATATTTGACGAGACATCATTCGATTGATTTGAAGCTAATCTATGAGATTTTACATTTTTATCTTATAGGTTTTTTTGGTTCCCAATAAAAATGTGTTAGTGTATTTATTTTATTTTATTGCACTTAGGATTTTAAGCTTTCTTAGTAATTCATGCATATTTGAAATATTTTGATATAAATTATTATCATTTAGGAGTTTCCTAGAGATGTGTCAATTGTATTTCGACACATCATCCTTGTTCAATTAGAAAAAACCCACCATCACTCATTTAGTGTTGGGTTCAATTTATTATCCAATCCAATCACTTTTGCTATATATGTACTTTTCTTTTTTGAATTAATGTATGGTCAACTTTGACTGTATCTTTTATTACTGTGCTTCTTTTTATCTCTTTTAGATCCCGAATTCTACATAGTATAAGAACTAATTTGAGATATTTTAAAGCCTATAATCTAAAATTCAATCGTTTCTTTGAAGGGTTTGAATGTCGACCCGATCATTGTTGCGATGCTCAGTTGACCAACCCCATCTCTATGCCCAAAATTTCCTCTCCTTGCACCCCACGGGCAACCTTGACAACCTTGTTTGTGCGTTCGTCGGGCGACAACAAGCTACTGCTCATCAGCCCTGCGTAGACTGATCCTCTTGTGCACTTCACCCATGCTGTCTAGCTACATAGATCATCTCTAGATCTGAACATGTCCTATATATCCGTGAGGAGTCCTCAGCTCAGATGCCTGATCTCAGCTTCGTGTGGATGCATCTCATCATTTCATCCCCCATGGTTTGTCGCATTCCTCTATGCAAATGACATGTTGTGTGGTTTGAATCCTTGACTCTTTGTGTACATGGGATGGGGTTTGAAAAAGAAAGCAGCAGTGCACCCGACAGGAGTGTAGACTATGTGTCAGCCTCTGCGCTTGTCCAGCTGAAAAAATCCCGCCTATGTGTTATAAAAAGTGTTTTGAAATTAAGAAAAGCCTTGGAAATAGGCGATGACCATCAAATTAATTTAATAGATTCCTTTGTTTTAGTATTAATGTCAAAAATGGCATTTTTTAATGACATAAGAAACTAGCGGGGTGACATTATCAATGGGGAAACTTTATTGGAATTTTAGTGCTTGGTCATATGGGTTTTTAGCCCCTGCTTCTTTTTAACCCCAAGGGGCTTAAATTTGTTCCTTTAATTTTATTTGGAAAAATTAGTTTTGTAAAGATAATTTTTTGGAGGATTAATTTTGTAAGAAGGCAAATATTCATTTGCTCATAATTTTTCTCACCAACTCAAATTTGAGTTTTAGGATTGGGGAAGATTGGGGGGCGGGTCAACCAGTGTTTTGAACATTTTAACCTTGTTAAGTTGATTGCACAACCATAAACCAAATATATCTAAACGTAAACAACAACATAAAAAAGTATCCATAGCATTATGAAGGCAAAGCTAACTGGAAGAATTTCATAGGACATATGTTTCAAAATCTAGATCCTCCTACTATTTTAAGAAATAATTTTTTTGAATACCTTGGGTCCTTTTCTCAGCTTTTGGCTGAATGTGCTCTCTTCTACAAAGCTCTTGACAGCAAATGGATGTGGAGGTATAAATCATCTAGCTCTTTTTATATTACCTCGGCTTATGGGGCTTTAAAAAGGATATAAGGTAATGAAGAGTTGTGAAACACATATGGACACCCAACCTTGTACTCAAAATAAACTACTTTTGGTCATTTTCTACTCATGGACAGAATATCACATAATCTAAATAGGTGTGGTTTATATTTTCTCAATAGATGTGCCTTTTGAAAAAATGGGAGTGAATCTATTAATCACATTTTTATTTACTGTCCCTTTATTGTTGATATTTGACAACTTACCTTCTCTTCCCTCAATTGGATTGGATTTTGCCTAGTACTCTGAATTCGCTGATTTGTTAATGGAGTTTTAGTCCTTTTAATCACCCTATTCTTAAGAACCTCTTGGATCAAATTATCCCTTTCATGATCCAGAATATTTGCAAGGAGAGAAATAATAGGATATTTAGGGATCGGGAGAGAACCATCTCAAGTATGTTACAAATCATAGAATAGAAAATTAGTGAAAACCTTAATGTTGGTTCCACTGGGAAATGAAAACTGCTTCCTACTCTACATTAATTAAGAATCTAATAAATCTAGAATGGGCATCAGAACATCCTCAATATAGATTGGGCTAACATTTGAAAAAGAAGGCTTATTAGTTATAACACTTTGGAGATTGGCTAGATAAAATGTAATGTGGAAGGTTGTGAGAGAGAAAACCCATGTGTCTCTACAACCATAGGAGTTATAAGAGACTAGAAAGGGACTTTTTATAGAAGATTTTGGTAAGAACCTAGGAATTGGGACTAATAACCATGCAAAAGCTATGACTGCTTGGTATGGAATAAAACACTTGAAGGAACCTAATTTTGATAGAGTTATTCTAGAGGGAGATTCCAAAATGATTTTGGAGCATCTACAAAATAAGGTTGGATGCCCTTGATACATTTCGAGCCTAATAGATCATGGTTGCAAGAGGGTGGTGTCTCTATTTATCCAACTTAGACTTATCCATACTTTGAGAGTGGGGAATTCTATTGTTGATTTTATGAAGAATTGGGGGCTCAATACCTAAGATTGGGAGCATGATATGTTCCCTCAAAGATTAAAGGAAAATATTATAAATGAAAGGAAAATAGATTAATTTGTTTAGTTGTTTGTGGTGGTGATGAACTACAACTAATTGAGAACCTCGTTAATGAACTTAAAGCAATTAGAGATCACTGAGCACTGAATTGATATGTAAGATAATTAAATTAGTTTTTATGTTGTCATTGATGTCAACTAGTTTTGATAGTACTTATCATGGTAGTTGCAAATATCTACACATCTGTAAATAGGAGAGAAAAGATGAAGAACAGAGATATCTACATGGAGGAAGATGGATATGACAGATGAGGATAAGGAATACTCTTGGTAACTTATTGATGAGTCTATCACTTCATATTGTTGACTTGATTATGTTGCATTAATCTGTTATGAAGTTGGAAGCAAAATGTTACAAAGTAGTGTGGTCAGTTAATGAAGCATTCCAGTATACGCCGAGCAGTGTAGTGTATACTGAGCGATAGTATCAACTGAGCTTGTGTTCACCAACACATTTCTTTGTCAACCGAGTATGGACAAAAGAACTAAATGATTAGTTAAGCCGACATAAATTAATGACCTATAAAGTGTATGATTTCAAGGTGGAAGATAAAGTTTATTAGGAGATCAACGAATAACAAAATTTGAAGAAGATCCAAAGGATGGAAACAAAATGTGTTACTAACACATTAGCCGAGGAAGGTTTAAGTGGAAAAATCAACGAAGGAGATTAAGCAGCAAAATATGATGGATGAGAAGAAAATGGTTTACTTGTCTATTTAAGAGACATTGATTTCATTGTGAAATGGATGCTGAAGGAAGGATACTACAGAGATATCATGTGAACATTGCTTCATGCTTGCCTAATCAAACTGGTTGAAGAAGAACCGGACTGCAGAGTTAACTGAGCGTCAGAGAGCTTTTACCGAGGGATAGTAAGTTATTGAATGTTGATGAACTGAATAGAAATATTGATCAAAAGATTTGTATGGACTAAGAATAGATTTGAACATTTGCAAGGTCAAGTTTTATTGTAATCAGATCATCTACTATTTTTAGTTTAACCATTGTAAATAGATAAATCTCTTAACCAAGTGGACTTGAAAGTATTTTATGTCATTCATATAATGTACATTATTATCATGTCAACCCCATGGTGAATGTTGGTTGGATGATAATTGTTAGTGTTAAATCCTCTAACAAGGTCACACCTTATAGTGTGTTTTGTAACCTTTAACAGGGTTGGCTCTTCACCAAGCTCGCTTCAGAAGAGTGAAATTTTTTTAGGTTACCGGTCCCGGGTGGTTTTTCCCTTTGCAAGGTTTCCACATTAAATCTTTTGTGTTATGTGTTTATGTGGTGATTGTTTAGCTATCATACTTTACATGTTGCATATCTGATTTGGTCGGTAATCTTTATGAGTAATTAACTGGTAATCGGTAAAGTCATAGACAATTTGGTATTTATTGTTTACCGAGCTATAGATTTAGCCGAATTTATTTTAAGTGATACATTTTGTAATTGGGATTGTGGATAGCAAATTCACCCCCCTCTCAGTTATTCTAACAATTGGTATCAGATAAATATTGGTTGCTTGGAACAGAGTTTTAAGGACTCCAGCATAAAGATCACAAAATGTATAAGAGGGAAGTGCCAAAGCTGAATAAGGACAACTTCACAATATGGAAAAGCTGAATGAGACTTCATATATCTGGGATTGGGAATTCTGCCCTCACCCTATTGGATAATGGCTACATTGCACCACCTACAGGACCTTTGACTCTTGATTAATTAAGAGATAGACATGAGCATAATATTACTATGATGGAGATCGATGTTGCTTTATCAAATGTCGAATTTGAAGATGTCAAGTATTTCCTTACATCTAAGGACATGTGGGATAAACTTACTCAAGTTTATAGTGGTGATGCAAATGTCAGAAGAGCTAGAGCTAAAAGTTTAAGAGGGAGATTCGACAATGCAGAAATGAAAGAAGGAGAAAATATAGTGCAATATACAAACCGAATAAAGGAGGTAGTTAATGTTATCAGAGGATGTGGTGGTTTCATTACTAAAAAAAAGTGGTAAGTAGAATTATAAGAACCCTATTGCCTATTTATGCAATTAGAATATCTACAATACATGAAATGAGATCTGCACTTGGCATTACTCTCACTCTTGAGAGTCTGATTAGTAAGGTAACAACCATTGAACTGGACAACTTTGATAATAGTGTTGTACCATTTGTTGAATCTTCTTTCATGACTTCTCTGAAGATCGGTAAGTATAGTAGTAGAAGTAGTAATGATGATAATGAAAGTAATTATGATGATGAGCTTGATGAGCTTGAAGCTCTTATGGCCAGAAGATTACCTAAAGGTAAAGGTAGATATAAAGGTAAATTACCTTTAGCATGTTTTAACTGCAAAGAAGTTGGTCATATTCCTGCTAGAAGTCCAAATAGGAAAGAAGATGATAGAAACAAAGATCAATCTGGTGAAGGAAGCTATGGGAGAAGAGGCAACAGAAGTTACCAACACTACAACAGGGACAACTGAGACAATAATGATAAGGGCAAAAAGGTATGCTACATTGTTGAAGAAAATGATACTGATTCTGATACAGATGATGATGTAGAAGCAGTATCTATTGCGATGAAGGATGACTCTGAGGAAGAAGAAAGGTATGTAGAGACATCACTCATTTCTGAGGTTAATAAAAATGATACATGGATCATTGATAACTTGGCTGTATGCATCACATGATTGGTGATGAAGAAAAATTTGATCATCTTGAGCAATATAATAGAGGATCTGTAAAAAAAAATAATGATACACCATGTACGGTTAGAGGAAAAGGATCTTTACTGATAAATGATAAAATCAAATGTGATAATGCTTATTGGGTAGAAGGACTAAATTATAACTTGCTAAGTGTGGGACACCTTAAAAACTCAGGTCACAAAGTAGCTTTTGAGAGCAAGAAGGTAAAGATATTTGATGAGGAAGGAAAACTTGTTGGAACAGGAGCACAAATGAAAGGTAACTTATTTTATCTTGACAATACTGAGTCTTCTTGTTTAATGATGAAAGATGAGGATGCATGGTTGTGGCATAAAAGGTTATGTCATGTAAACTTTGATAATATGATAAAGATAAGTAAAAAGAAAAAGGTTAGAGGTCTACCTAGCCTAGCGAATCCGGATCATGTAATGTGTAATCAATGTCTGAAAGGTAAGATGACAAAAACTAGTTTTAAGAGTAAAGACTATTCAACAAAGAGAATTTTGGAGCTAGTTCACACCGACCTATGTGGTCCCATGAGAACACAAAGCTATTATAGAGATATATATTTTATTATGTTTGTTGATGATTACACTTGATTGATGACTGTAATGTTCTTAAGAGAAAAATCTAAGGCATTTAAGATGTTTAAATGGTATAGATAAAAAGTAGAGAAAGAAACCGGAAAGGAACTGAAATGTTTAAGATTTGACAGAGCTGGTAAATTTATTTTTGATGAATTTACTAACTATTGTAATGAGCATGGTATAAAAAGATAGGTTTCAACACCGAGGACACCTCAGCAAAATTGAATTGTTGAAAGGAGGAATGGATCAATTGTTGATTGTACAATGACACTGATGATAGAGAAGAATGTGGCTCAGACATACTAGAGAGAAGCAGTATAGATATATATGTTTTGAACAGAGTACAATTGAAGAAGGTCACAAACAAAATACCCTACGAGTTATGGTTTGGTCACAAACCAACTATAAGTTACTTCAAAATTTTTGGTAGCAAATGTTTTATTCTGAAAGATGAAAGAAATGGAAATTTTGACTCTAAAGGGGATAAAGGGATATTTCTTGGATATTCCACTAAAAGAAAATATTATAAGTGTTCGAATAAAGTTACTCATAAAATGAATTAAAGTACTAATGTCAGGGTTGATGAATTTGATACTAAGAACAGTGAAGAAAGCACTAGGGAGCTAGAAGACTGTGATAGATTCACTTACATTGAACATATAGAGCACCTATCGAAGCTGCAGGCTGTGTCAACCGGGCATCAAGAAAACAACACTGAGGAACAACAAAGAGAAACTGACGATCAGGAAGGAGCTACCGAGCAAGAAAATGAACCTGAAGAGGATGAACAAAAAAGAAGAGATCAAGTGCTTGCGAGATTTGTAAGAAGACATCATCAGAAGAACCAAATCATTGGCGAAAAGCAAGTTGGCATGATGACAAGAAGTAAATTAAGACAAGGTACATGCTTAGTTTGTGAGTTTGAATTGACAAATGTTAAAGTTGCATTGGAAAATGGAGAATGGGTAAATGCAATGAATGAAGAGATAGAACAAATAGATAAAAACAAGACATGGACTTTAGTACCTAGGCCTAAGGATAATAATGTTATCAGTACTAAATGGATTTTCAAAAATAAACTAAATGAGAATGGAGAAGTTACAAGGAATAAAGCCAGACTAGTTTGCAAGGGGTATTCACATGAGGAAGGCATATATTATGGTGAGACCTTTGCACCTATTGCTAGACTAGAAGGAGTTCATATGTTACTAGCCTATGCAGTACATAAGAAGTTTAAAGTTTATCAAATGGATGTTAAGTCTACTTTTCTGAATGGGATACTAGAAGAGGAAGCCTACATAGAACAACCAGAAGGGTTTGTTGATCTAGATAAGAAAGATATGGTATGTAGACTACATAAATCTTTATAAAGTTTGAAGAAAGCACCTAGAGCCTAGTATGAAAGGCTGCATACTTATTTGTTAAGTATTGGTTTTACTAGAACTAGTGAGAATAGCAATAGGTATATGAAAGGTGAGTCTGATGACACTATTTTGATTGCTAAAATATTTGTGGATGATATTATTTTTGGAGGAAAAGATCATATTTGTAAGTCATTTATTGATGAGATGAGAAAAGAATTTGAAATGTCTATGTTTGGAGAGTTAAGTTCTTTCTAGGCTTGGAGGTTATTCAAGAGAATGATAGAACATTCATCACACAATCCAAGTACATAACGGAAGTACTAAGAACATTTGGCATGGAAGATGCTAAACCAGTTGGAACACCGGTGGTCACAGTCTGCAAACTGAATAAAGATGATGAATCTACAAAGGTGAACTAGACATTGTGTTAGGGATTTTTCTTGTAGGATCAAACTTCGCAAAGGTATGGGCTTGATTCTCAATTAAAAGGGAAGGTTAACCTCTAGATTCTCTCTTTAAGGAATCACTAAATATGAACTATATCACTTGGATGTAGTCATTTCATAGTATGCATGAACTTAAAAACATAAAAGAATTGGTAATGTTTATTTTGTGCTTCATGATTGAAAGATGACTGTATAACAAACATCTAACCAGTGCCTATTCCATTGGGCAAAAGAGTCTGAATATAAATCCACAGGAAGATTTCAAAGAAACACAGTAGGATGCCTTACAAACTACCTGTAATCTAGATAGGATGCCTTACAAACTATCCTATCAATCTTATGGTGTTATCATCAAATCCTAAGACATATGTCTACTCTCTGAAACTATTTATGAAATTTAATCCTCTCCTTGAGAGAAACTCACAAATAATTAGACAGACTACCTGGTAGCTGGTATATTTTCAAATGCCTCACAAATTAAAACATACAACAACAGAACACAAAGTAAAGAGACAGTTTCAAGGTAAGATAGAAATTGCAGTGTATTCCATTGAGAATAAGTCTGTCTACTACATACAAAGCTTGAAATTTTTGGAATTTAGACATAGGAATGGGAAATTTTCTCCACAACAAGATATTCAATATTCACCATTTAGGGGTCTACACACAACAAAGCAACCACAGGAACTGGAACCAAAAAGAAATAGGAACCAAGAACCCTTACAACTGAGAAGAGAAGAGAATAAAAAGAAGAAGAAGAAACCCTAAAATTAGTACTTCATCAATACCTGTCCACTCTAAAATCTGATCTTATTTGTCTTCTTGCTTCTCTAAAAATATGATCTTCTCGGACACCTCCAAAATCTCATCTACTTTGTCCTTTTTCACATAAAATCTGCTCGTCTACTAGAAATCTGATTTCTTTGTCCTTTACTCCCTGAAAATTAATCCTCTCCACCCTCTTATCCTTTCATCCACTGAAAATCTGATTCATTCCCTCTGCCGGATCTGCAAAATCAATCAATTTTGGAAAAAAAAGTCTTCCCAAAATTTGACTATTGATGAAAAAGCCTTTACTGCTCTCAACAACTTGATCTAATCTGATTTTAACCACCATCATTGCACCCGTCATCCTCTGGCATTTTTGAAAACATATTATACTGCCATATTCTGATAAAAAATGAATCTCCCAGACATTTTTCCATGAGCAGCTCTTATCATTGAAAAATTTTGAAATTATCTGTAATGTTTCAACTATGTTATGCCTTTTAAATCTTTTATAACTTTAAAATCTGCACATGCCACCAGAACTTGCCACTTGTCACCATTTCATTAGATGCTCAGACAAACTCACATTTAACCCCAGTCCATCTGGAGATCTGGCGACTACATTAATCTCTAAGTTTCTGAATCATTTCCTTCACCATAGTTTCATTTAGAGACTTAGAGAATGTCTTTAGTCTCTAGGTCTCTAAATCTTCATCTGGAGACTTGGAGACTAAGTCTCTAAGTCTCATAATCATTTCCTCTTCTTTTTCTTTCTTATGAGATTAGGAGACTGCCTTTAGTCTATAGGTCTCTAAATCTTCATATAGAGACTTGGAGACTAAGTCTCTAAGTCTCATAATCACTTCCTCTTCTTTTTCTTTCTTATGAGATTTGGAGACTGCCTTTAGTATATAGGTCTCTGAATCTTCATCTAGAGACTTGCAGACTAAGTCTCTAAGTCTCATAATCATTTGGAGACTTGGAGACTTCTCTATTATGAGACCTGGAGACTAACATTATCTAGAGACTTGGAGACTAAGTCTCTAAGTCTCATAATCATTTGGAGACTTGGAGACTTCTCTATTATGAGATTTGGAGACTAAGTCTCTAAGTCTCATAATCATTTAGAGACTTGGAGACTAACATGACAAGTGTCCCTTTCTGCAAAAAATTTTCTAGGCCCGTTGACATGGAAACCAAGGTGGATGCACAAGCTTGAGCAAGCATAGCTTCCAGCACTTCAATTTACTTTATAAGTTTGGAGCATTCCATATAAACACTTCAAATTTTGAAATTGGGAGCAATGTGGGATAATTGCTTTAACAGTTCATGGGCAGTTTTGATAGTGCTGCACTTAGACAACTTTATCTCATGAACCAGGGTGAATTTAGAAAATCACTCTGGTGAGAATTTAGATAACTAAATTTTTAACAACATATCCAAAAATGAGCTCGATCCAATGGTTGAATAAAAAGTTATTCCCCCCACAATATGATTGTATTTTTTTTTCTGCAAATCTGTGTTTACAAAATCCATTTATTAATCTTTTCTGAGCAATGGTCAAGCATCCTCCCTTCTTTAAAACATTCTTCCACATGCTAGCTTCCTCTTACATGCTCAAAATGTGCCTTCTCACAAATTTTTTTAGGAATACTCATTTTGTCTTAGAGAAAACTTTCAATTGGTCACTCCAAATTTGTGTCAAACTTGAGAGTACCAAAAGTGGCTTTGACTGTGGATGCATGCCCCATGCGGGCATGCAAAGAATCTACAAATCTTTGGTAGAGAAGACCACTCAAAAATGAAAATCGACCACTTTCTCTTTCTCAAAAACTGGAAAACTTGCTGAAAGAAACACACCACACGACTGAAAGAAAGAAACTGTACAATATATACATTATTTGCAAAGGCTCAAAGCCTCAAAACTGAAATCATTGTTTACCTCTGTCAAACATATGATTTTCATCCATATGTGCAACCAACCACTTGAAAATTTTTTGATAAGTAGGCTGCCAACATATATGAAAAAATTTGAGTTGGAAGATAATTCTGTACTTGTCACCCACACTCTTCTGGTCACAACCAACCTTCTCATATTCCAAAAAATACTGAACATCTTTGACCTCTTCTTATTGAGGACTGAAAATATAAAGTCTATCCAGCAATGCATCAAAAAATAAGCTGTAATGACCATCATGCATTACTAAAAACTCACCTAGCTAAAAATGAAATAGATCTTCAAATTTATCTTTATGGGATACTTTAGCCACTGAATGACTTGGTTCCTCTAGGATGTACTCACAATCGGAATTGTAAACCAAGTGCAAACCCTCTTCATGATAATTGTGACACAAAGACCACTGATCAACACCATCATCTTCATCACTAAATTTACTATCCCCATCATTGTCACAATCATCAGCATACTTATCAAAAGAAGGAAAAGAAACTGAACAAGAAACTTATTTATCATCAGAATCTTCATGACAAGACAACACACTATTATGGTCTTCATTCACTTCTTCTGCAAACTTATTATATGAGGAGTATTCATGTAAACATGAATCATTGTCTTCATCATTTTGAACACATGCCTCATTATCAGTGTCAAAACATATATCAATTGGATACCCCAAAGTAAAATCCATATTTGAGGCATACCTCTGAAAATCAATAGCCAAGAATGTTGAAACTTCTTCACTGCTTAGTGGATATCGGACTTCATGTTCATTTCCCTTGGCTTCATGTTTGATGCTGAAAACTTCTTTCTTGTTTGGAACAGGGGCCGTAAACTCTTGGATCAAATCATCTTATGCAAAGCCATCACTGCAACAACTTTCATCTGCATCATAATCATCTTTTTGTTGTTTGCACAAAAATCTCTTATATTTGGATAATAAGACTGTTCTCTTATGTTGATAAAAAGAAAGTTCTACAAACTTAATAGGAGCATTATCAACTATAGACTCTTCTCCATCATGTTCATATTCATTGAATTCTCTATCAGCATCATAACCAGCATCATCAGTACAAAAAGAAACAATACCATCATTTTTATTTGCATAAGGGTGCTCACAAGGAAACCTTACTATCATATCCCCGCAATCTGATTTTGGATCCACAACTAGTCCATGATCACCACAAGAACTCATACCCTGATCATTCTCATCAAAGGATTCATACTTATATAAATCCTCTACAACATTTTCAGTATCAAAACAAAAATCAGCAGGGTCTAACATTTGCTGACTACATAGATGTGTACACTTATTATATTCAGTTGTCAACAAATCAGAGATCTTGTCACTACTGAGAAAAGGAGAACTTGACTCATCTATATGCATTGCCTCTTCATGACCAAAAGTACTTGCAGAGTTCATATCAAATCCTCATCAATTTCATTATTAGAAGAACACATCTCCTTACTTGGTAAAGAATCACCACTGATGTAAATTCTGGAAACATGAGAAATAATGTCCTGATTCTTTAGCACTAGTTCAAAAAAGTCCATAGACAACTCATCCTTGGTATCTTTATCAAAGTCTTGAGTCAAATAATTTTCATTTTCAAATTCAGACATCTCTGAATCAGTAGAATACCTTGTATACAATGATTCTGATTCTTTATCACTACTACAACCTGAATGTTCTTCTAACATGACTTCATCATTCTGAGAAACATTTTCATCATTAAACATGAGCTGTTCTAGAAAACTATCTGTATTATTTCTTTGCGGATGATCCTTTTCTAACTTATTCCATTCATTATCATCAAAAAATTCTTCTAAGAACAACCATTTGAAATTGGTCAATGAAGATATATGTTTTGGGGGTAAACTCAAATACCAATCAACTACAACCCCTTTAAGGGATCTCCCAAAAAACATCATGGTGATATCTTCATCATAAATTTAATTTTTTACAACAAATCTAAAGAATGCTAGGACATGTCCT
The DNA here is from genome assembly GCA_027943335.1 of Chamaecyparis obtusa. Lineage (NCBI taxonomy): Eukaryota > Viridiplantae > Streptophyta > Pinopsida > Cupressales > Cupressaceae > Chamaecyparis > Chamaecyparis obtusa. The sequence continues at coordinate 29,286 of BSBK01001588.1, forward strand.
AGTGTTGAATCTAACTGATCATCAAAGATTGGGATTAGATCAATGAGTTTACTAGGGAAAAAATTTGGGGATCCATGAACATGATCACAATTTAAAGCTCGATCCAGCCTGATAAAACATAACCTTCTAGGCTGGCTATTTTTCTAATTATCCATTTGATTTGAAACAAGATGGGAAGCATTCATCTTGTTCTATCTTTAAAAGAGGTATACCAAACCATTTAAACCTCTATGACAATAAATTTAAAGTTTCATGACAAGATATTTAACATGGAAACATGAAACTATTTTATGTTACTCTTCCCTTCTTACTAGTGCTGAAACACTTGATGGGGAACATAATATTTTACAGCTGATCTTATGGAAACACACATAAAGATCAAAAATACTTGGAAGTGTTGAAGTTGAAACTCAACTTGTTGAATCGAAAGCCTCTGAATTTGAAGTTTGCTTTGCTAAAACAATTGTAGAGCTGCCACCTCCTTGAAGAGGACAAACACCTTAACCACTAAAAACTCTTTTTGTATCTCTTTCCATCAACATAACAAACTTCAATAGGGTATAGGAACTATTTATCAGGACTAAAAATATATCTTTTTATGCATTGATCAAACAAAGAACTCAGAGTCACCACTCACAACTTGGTGAGATAATTTGAACTTTTAAAACTGACTCTTTACATCAATGGAAACCACTGGATAAAGAATAAGCTGGCCAGGAGTCTAGCTCTACTCGTACCCGTGTTATTCAAGATTTACTCAACATATCCCCAGCAGAGTTGCCAATTTGTTAGGGATTTTTCTTGTAGGATCAAACTTGGCAAAGGTATGGGCTTGATTCTTAGTTAAAAGGGACTCCAAGTTTGCAAGAAAAGCCTAATTAATGAGGACTGGATAAGATCCTCCTTCTGCTTCAAGATCCACAGGACTCAGGCGGGTATTGCCTATGAATAGGTTACTATATTTCAAGTAAGCTTTTGATTAGTGGATTAGGTCTTCACTGTCATGCTATTGTGTTACTCAAATCTACTTCAATGAAAGATGATTCTATAAACAGTTGAGAACAACCTGTTACAGAATATGACAAAGGAAATTACAAATGTAACAACATGAATAATGGGATAAGGATGTAAATCCTTCTTCTTTTTATGAGTACAACTCAAGGAAGGTTAACCTCTGGTTTCTCTCTTTAAGGAATCACTAAATATGAACTGTATCACTTTTATGCAGTCATTTCACAGTATGCACGAACTTAAAAATATAAAAGAACTGGTAATGTTTAGTTTGTGCTTGATGACAGAAAGATGACTATATAAGAAACATCCAGCCAGTGCCTATTCCATTGGGCAAAAGAGTCTGAATATAAATCCACAGGAAGATTTCAAAGAAACACAGTAGGATGCCTTACAAACTACCTGCAATCTAGATAGGATGTTTTACAAACTATCCTGTCAATCTTATGGTTTTATCATCAAATCCTAACACATATGTCTACTCTCTGAAACTATTTATGAAATTTAATCCTCTCCTTGAGAGAAACTCACAAATAATTAGATAGACTACCTAGTAGCTGATATATTTTCAAATGCCTCACAAATTAAAACATACAAGAGCATAACACAAAGTAAAGAGACAGTAACAAGGTAAGATAGAAATTGTAGTGTATTCCATTGAGAATAAGTCTGTCTACTACATACAAAGCTTGAAATTTTTGAAATTTAGACACAAGACTAGGAAATTTGCTCTATAGCAAGATATTCAATATTCACCATTTAGGGGTCTGCTCACAACAAAGCAACCACAAGAACTGGAACCAAAAAGGAACAAGAACCAAGAACCCTTACAACTAAGAAGAGAAGAGAATAAAAAGAAGAAGAAACCCTAAAATCAGAACTTGATCAACACCTGTCCACTCTACAATCTAATCTTATTTGTCTTCTTGCTTCTCTGAAAATATGATCTTTTTGAGCACCTCCAAAATCTGATCTACTTTGTCCTTTTTTGCATAAAATCTTCTCATCTACTGGAAATCTGATTTCTTTGTCCTTTACTCCTCCCTGAAAATTAATCTTTTGTACCCTCTTATCCTTTCATCCACTAAAACTCTGATTCATTCCCTCTGTCGGATCTGCAAAATCAATCAATTTTGGAAAAAATTCTCCCTAAAATCTGATCGTGGATGAATAAGTTTTTACCGCTCTTAGCAACTTGATCTGATCTGATTCTAACCACCATCATTGCATCCATCATACTCTGGTGTTTCCGAAAACATATTATAATGTCATATTCTGATAAAAAATAAATCTCCTAAACATTTTCCTGTGAGCAACTTTGTCATTGAAAAATTTTGAAATTATCTCTAATGTTTCAACTATGTTATGCCTTTTAAATCTTTTATAACTTTAAAATCTACACATGCCACCAGAACTTGCCACTTGTCACCATTTCATTGGATGCTCAAACAAACTCACCTTTAACCCTAGTCCATCTAGAGATCTGGAGACTACATTAATCTCTAAGTCTCTGAATCATTTCCTTGACCATGGTTTCATTTAGAGACTTAAAGAATGTCTTTAGTCTCTAGGTCTCTGAATCTTTATCTGGAGACTTGGAGACTAAGTCTCTAAGTCTCATAATCATTTCCTCTTCTTTTGCTTTCTTATGAGATTTGGAGACTACCTTTAGTCTCTAGGTCTCTGAATCTTAATCTGGAGACTTGGAGACTAAGTCTCGAAGTCTCATAATCATTTCCTCTTCTTTTTCTTTCTTATTAGATTTGGAGACTGCCTTTAGTTTCTAGGCTTCTGAATCTTCATCTGGAGACTTGGAGACTAAGTCTCAAAGTCCCATAATCATTTGGAAACTTGAAGACTTCTATATTATGAGACTTGGAGACTAACATTATCTAGAGACTTGGAGACTAAGTCTCTAAGTCTCATAATCATTTGGAGACTTGGAGACTTCTCTATTATGAGATTTGGAGATTAAGTCTCAAAGTCTCATAATCATTTGGAGACTTGGAGACTTCTCTATTATAAGACTTGGAGACTAAGTCTCTAAGTCTCATAATCATTTGGAGACTTGGAGAATTCTCTATTATGAGACTTGGAGACTAAGTCTCTAAGTCTCATAATCATTTGGAGACTTGGAGACTAACATGACAAGTGTCCCTTTTTGCAAAAAAAAATTGGGCCCTCTAGCACGGAAACTGAGGTGGATGCACAAGCTTGGGCAGGCATAGCTTCCACCACTTCAATTTACTTCATAAGTTTGGAGCATTCTATATAAACACTTCAAATTTTCAAATTGGGAGCAATGTGGGATAATTGCTTTAACAGTTGATGGGCAGTTTTGATAGTTCTACACTCAGATGACTGTATCTCATGAAACAAGATGAATTTTGAAAATCTCTCTAGTGATAATTTAGATAACTAGATTTGTGACAACATATCCGAAAATGAGCTCTATCCAATAGTTGAATAAAAAGTTATGCCCCCACAATATGACTTTGTTTTTCTTTTCTGCAAATCCATGTTTGCAAAATCCATTGATTCATCTTTTCTGAGAAATGGTCAAGCGTTCTCCCTTCTTTATAACATTCCTCCATCACATAGTAGCTTCCTCTTACATGCTCAAAACATGCCTTCTCACAAATTTTTTTAGGAATACTCATTTTGTCTTAGAGAAAACTTTCAATTGGTCACTCCAAATTTGTGCCAAACTTGAGAGTACCAACACATTGTTCCAATTTATGATTGGTAAATTGATGTATATAGTACATAGTAGACAAGACATTGCACATGTTGTGGAGATAGTTACTAGACTTTTTGCAAATTCTAAGGAGTCACACATGGTTGCCACAAAAAGAATCTTAAGATACCTGAAGAAAACTGAGGACTATGGATTATGGTATCCTAAGGAAGGGAAGTTTGAATTAAGAGTCTATACTGATGTGGATTGGGCTAGAAATATAGATGATAGAAAGAGTACCACTGGAGGAGCATTTTTCTTTGGTGAAAGACTTGTTACTTGGAAAAGTAAAAAACAAGCTTGTATTTCTCAGTCTACTGCCAAAGAAGAGTATGTTGTTGCGGCTAAAAATTGTTCAAACATTGCCTACATTAAGCAAGTGTTGGAAGGGATGAACGAGGTAATCACTGAGTGAGCGAGTGATTATATATTGTGACAAAACAAGTGCAATAAACATTTCTAAGAATCTTGTAATGCACTCAAATACCAAGCACATCTCTATTAAGTATCACTACTTAAGAGAACAAGTACATGAGAAGAAAGTTAAATTGGAATATGTTACATCAAAAGAGCAACTTGCTGACATATTTACCAAGCCTCTATCGAAGGAAACTTTTGAATACTTGAGGACTGGACTTAGGGTCCATCCCCTGTCTACCAGGCACTAATGTGATCTGGAGGTTACATCAACCTAATCTTATCAGAAGATCATTCATGTTGATGTAGCATAGCTCACACTTTGGATTCTATCTAAGGTTGTGGAAGATTTGAGGATTCAGAACAAAGATTTGTATCTCGATATACAGAGATACAGAGATACATTGTATGCACCGGACAACAAAGAGTTACTTAGATACTATAGAGCTGTATGTTTATGTGTTTCTTTGGAATTTTTGTTAAAGGGAGAGAAGTTAATGAAATATCAGAACAGGAGAGAAGTTAAGGAAGAGCTGAAAGGAGATATAAACTTAAGCAGTCAGGGAGAGATAATCTAAGAGCTGCAAAGATCAAATCATGGATAGCATTGCATGTAATCTTGTTATGTAACATAGTGATTAAACATATTAAGCTAGCGAGAGCTTATAGCATTTTTACATAGTTTTAGAATACATGTTTGGTATGTGTATGGTATATTTCATATTTCTTGAGTTTCCATCAATTCCAAAGGGAGACATTGATGAACTACAATTGATTGAGAACCTGATTAATGAACTTCAAGTGATTAGAGATCACCGAGCACTGAATGGATATGTAAGATAATTAAATAAGTTTTTATGTTGTCATTGATGTTAACTAGTTTTGACATTGTCATGGTAGTTGCAAATATCTACACATCTATAAAGAGAAGAGAAAAGATGAAGAACATAGATATCTACATGGAGAAAGATGGATATGACAGATGAGGATAAGGAATACTCTTGGTAACTTATTGATGATTCTATGACTTCATATTGTTGACTTGATTATGTTGCATTAATCTATTATGAAGTTGGAAGAAAAATGTTACAAAGCAATGTGGTTGGTTAATGAACCATTCTAGTATACACTGAGTAGTGTAGTGTATACCAAGTGATAGTATCAACCGAGCTTGTGTTTGCCGACACATTTCTTTGTCAATTGAGTATGGAAAAAAGAACTAAATGATTATTTTAGCCGATAGAAATTGATGAGCTATAAAGTGTATGATTTTGAGGTGGAAGATAAAGTTTGTTATGAGATCAACGACTAACAAAATTTGAAGAAGATCCAAAGGATGGAACAAAATTTGTTACTAACACAATAGCCGAGGAAGGTTTAAGTGGCAAAATCAACGAAAGATATTAAGCAACAAAATTTGATGGATGAGAAGAAAATGGTTTACTTGTCTATTCAAGACACATTGATTTCATTGTGAAATGCATGCTAGAGGAAGGAGACTGCAAAGATATCACGTGAACATTGCTACATGTTTTCTTGATCAAACTGGTTGCAGAAGAATAGAACTACAGAGTTAACTGAGTGTTAGAGAGCTTTTATCGAGGGACAGTAAGTTATTGAATGTTGATGAACTAAATAGAAATATTGATCAAAAGATGTGTATGGACTAAGAATAGATCTGAATATCTGCAAAGTTAGGTTGCATTGTAATTAGATCATCTATTATTTTGAGTTTAACCATTGTAAATAGATAAATCTCTTAACCGAGTGGACTTGAAAGTCTTTTATGTCATTCATAGAATGTACATTGTTATCCTGTCAACCCCATAATGAATGTTGGTTGGACGATAACTGTTAGTGTTAAATACTCTAACAAAGTCACACCTTACAGTGTATTTTGTAACCTTTAAGAGGGTTGGCTCTTCACCGAGCTCACTTCAGAAGAGTGAAAAGTTTTTGGTTATTGGTCCTAGGTGGTTTTTCCCTTTGCAAGGTTTCCATGTTAAATATTTTATGTTATGTGTTTATAAGGTGATTGTTTTTCGATCATACTTTACATGTTGCATATCTGATTTGGTCGGTAATCTTTATGAGCAATTAACTGGTAATCAATAAAGTCATAGATAGATTAGTATTTATTGTTTACCGAGCTACAGATTTAGCTGAATTTGTTTTAAGTGATACATTTTGTAATTGGGATTGTGGATAACTGATTCACCCCCCTCTCAGTTATTCTAATAGGTGGAATATATGGTTTTTTATGAATATGACTATGCAATGTCTCTTTCCTTTTAACAATAGAATGATTATAAAAATATAAGAGAGAAGTGTGTTCATCTTTCTTTTCTTTCTAAAAATACCCCTATGTTTAAAAGTTTTTATTTCAATAGTTATATTCATAATACCTTGGTTGAAGGCAGGAAGGGATATTTTTAAACTATAGAGAACAAAGGTCATCAATTAAATATGGATATGGAAGATATTAAATATCAAAGAAGTGTTAGTAAAAACTTATCTAATAAAGATACGATGTTGGTTGTTGACCTAAACACCCCAAATTTGGATCCCATTTGGGTTGGTGTTTGGTTTGGAATGTAAGGGATTAATAATACTAGTATAAGATGAAATGACCCGTGTATTAATAATGATGATGCTACTTTTATTAAGAAGGGCTTTGGCATGATTAATCACATGGCTTTTCTTCCATTGATTCATGGAAAATATTATTTTATATCTTTGAAATATTTTATTTTGGGAAGTATAGACATTAAAGCGATTATTAATTGTCATTATCAAAAGTAGTTAATTCGAAGGTTTTTTATTTCCATCTTTAAGAAGCTTCTACTCTGGTCTAGAAAGAGATAAAAAAACACTTACTTGATTGTGTTGTTCAAAGATATAGAGGGCCTACTGGTCTCACTGCAAAAGAGAACCATTCTAGCTTTGAGGAAGTTCGTATGATTGGTGGGTTGTTGAAGAAGGTTGAACCAAGGGATTTGAAGGACTTGACACAGAATGGTGAACTTTATGAAATTTTTTAATTCCTTGAATTAATGAAATGTGGCTATAGGGAGTGTTAAATTTTGGGTGACACTGGAGCTTATTGTTGAGGTTAGTGGGCCAGATTGCGATGGAAAGAAGACTGAAAGGAAGAGCAATGGAGATTATAAAAAATATTTGAAGATTTTTTTTTGAAAAAGGTGTTCAAAATTGATGGTGGTGCTGACTAGTAATGGGTATGATTTTTGATCTCCTCTTGATCCTTATGCTTTGGTTTTCTTGTATATGATGAAATAATTTATGCTTATAGGTAGGTTTACCATTTTTCATGGGTATTGTTTCCCTATTTTGAATCAGATTAGGTATAGTGATAGGATAAATATCCCTACTTTTTGTTTTCATCTTTGAACAATAGCATAAATAAAGGTGAATCTCCTCATTTGCACATGTTAGAAATAATGCAACACACATAGCTAAGAGGGGGGTTGTGAATTAGTTGTGTTAAAACTAAAACATATCAATGCTTAACTTCTTTACTTGATGTGAACATTAAAGAAATGGACCACAATTAGAAGAACACATAACACCAAACATTTTGCATGGAAACCCACACAGGGGAAAAACCATGGTGGGGATCCAACCCACTACATGATTTAATAGCACATATAACCCCATGAAAGGTACAATAGGGGAATGTAAATACATTTAGGCCCATTACCTAGAGAACACTTCTCAAATACAATTGAGGGGAACAACCCTTGGGCTACAATCAAGATCACAATAGGGGCTATATCCTCAAAATAGACAACAATCCATTGATTTATGAACCGAATGATAGCATCTCTGATATGCCAATATAGATCTAATGAAGTACACCACTATTCTTACTTAATTTTAGATTCTACTCATACCTTTTCACACATCCACTGATATATCTATCATTCCAAAACCTCTCTATCTTCTCTCTTCATTTCACAATAATAAACATTATATTTTTAAGTACATCACATCAACATATTACAATAAGGTCGGCCACAGACCTAATTAAAGACCATCTACAAGAGTAATGAACAATCTTCGATGTGATCATGGTCATGTTGGAAAAACATAGATAGGACCTAATCCTTTATCTACGAACACACTTAGATGCTTAGATTACTCTAGAAATCTTCACAACATGCTATTTATTAAGTTGGAAAAGAACACCAACACACCATAGACAAATCACTGAACGCAATCACATAATCCAATGTGATCCACCAAAATGAATAGGACATGATCTAGAAACGTCTGAATTAAACATGAAAAACCATAACAACAACACAAACATCTCTATCTCAAAATTTACAACTGTCTTTGCACTATTCATTAGGAACACTAAATATCGACCTCTATCACTAAAGAAAAATGGGTTTCCAACATCCAAATCATGAACCATTTGAGTATAGGACACACATCCATGTCCTTAACACACCACCGGGTTAGGAACCAAAACATTTTCATAACCAATCCACACCGAATCAAAAAATACAACATTGTTATCTCTAGAATAACTAGAAAACTACACTCTCATAAATCAATCATAACTTCCTCAATTCTCAATGCAAATCTCTGCAACTTGAACACAATCAAGTAAAAATATACCATAAACCTTATATAGCTTTGCAATAATTGATCTCCATTATACTATCCATACCATTCAAAATATTTGATGCAGGGGCATCCAATGTTGAGGCAAGGGCATTATTTGTCCTCGGTGAAACTACATAAAGTGTTTGTATTTTGGCCACTTTACTTGGTTGCAGCCTAGACCGATGGTCTTGGTCATTGAAGGAAGCTTGGTCACTGAAGAAACTTGGTAGTCTTTGGTGCTCGGTGAAAGTGTCACTCAGTCATGCCTATGGTGCTTAGTCGACACTGGTGCTCGGTGATGCTTGGTGTGCTCGGTTATTTCACTGATGCTCGATAGTTCTGGATTACCGACTGGAGTTCTATGTGATTTGTTGGGCTGACTTGGTGAATTTATTGTTTGTATCTTTTTTTAGATTCTCCTAAGTGGATCTAGAGGCTGACATGCTAAATTAAATGTTTGTATACAATTTGTAAGCCGACTTGTATGGCATTTAATATTTCTTACACTAGTAGAATTTAGCAAATAAATGTCTACACACTACTACATAGTAGCATGTTTTAAGACATATCTTTAAGACGAAATTCCTCTTTTGTCTTAAACTTTCCTATTTTTTCAAAAAACACAAAATAAAATTTAACTAATATATTTACTTCGGTTCGAACACGACAAAATAGAAAAGTCTTCAAACACTAAGCGGGAAATTCATTTGGTCATTTAGTTTTTTATCTTCGAGGAGCAGTTCAGATCCATCTTCCCCCTGCAAATGGGTCAAAAATACTCTCATGATCATCAGAACCCCAGATCTAGGGCAATCTGTTTGCTAGCCGTTCACGGACACAAGTTCTCTATGAACTCAGTCTACGATCCCTTTTGCCATGCCCTGTGCCAGAATCTAGTAAGCGAAATGTTTAGATGCTCTCCATTATGGGCTACATTGCGTTTCGGTGGCCGGCTGGGAGAAGATGTCTGCTTATAATTGATCACCAAATCCACGACTTCGTCTCCCTTCTCATGCCCCTGTTCTTCAACCATTTCAAGCGAATAAAGGACCCGTGCCGGACAACATTCTCCCGCTCGTAAACTGACGCTGGACACTCTTGAAAGATTTAGGTATTGTTGACGAACAAGGAACTCGTGACGCTCTACTATAGATATTGCCCTGTTGGAAGGTCATTTTTCTCCCCTGATTTGGGGAGACAGAAAACCCTAGGCGAGGGTTTGAAAACTTGGCGTGGGTTTTATCAAATTATCATGCCAACTCAGATGGGTCAGTTGCTGGTCTGTTTGTTCAAGTGTGTATTAAACTGGAGGTGACATCTAGATGTGTGAATAGAGCCACAATGGGGTAGCTGGTGAAGCATTACAGAAATACAGAGTTGGGGAGAAAGCTTCCCATTTACGATGGGAGGAAGAGTCCTTATACCGCTGGTTCTCTGCCCTTCAAGTCTAAATAATTTACTGTAACTCTTTCCGACGAGGATGCTAGAATGTGTGCTACAAGGTAAATTTTGATTCTTTCTTGAAACTCCTAGATCAATGGTTATACAGTATGCGCTCATAATAGACCTCCATAATATCAGCTATCCATAAAATGTCAAATTCTTTTTGTCTAGTGCTGATGATTTTAAACTGAACCAACTAATCGGCTGCATTGGGGGATTTATTTCACCAGAATGCAGAAGCTTCTAGCAGTCTACTGAATTAGTATATCACACGATCTCCATGTTTGATTCTTGTAAACAACTTAGCTGCTACTAAATTTTCTTGCAAATACACCTCTACTTTGTTGATATTTTAACAGCTTGAAAAGAAGTGCAATGTTTTTAGGTTAGGGTCACTGCATCCATAAGAGGTTGTATAAAGCAATGTCTGGCTGGGATCATTGCATCTTGAAGAGGTTTTCTTTTAGATATCTATCAGAATAAATACTTCTTAATCTATAAGTTCATAGCATACATGATATGCTAATGATCATAAGGAACATGAACCAGAAAGTAATTTCATTGCAGTTGCCAAAATAAAAGATCTTAGATCAACACTAATGCATATAATGTAGAAGATGTAACATATCCCAATTCTCACGTTTTGTTATTATAGTGTAAAATTGACATAATAAAGAAAAAGATAAGCCATAATGAATTTATTAGACCACACCTGATTTGAAACGATGACTATGAAACCATCAATTTATAGGGTATGAATGATGTTACTAGAATGTCTGATGTTCTTTCATTTTGCTAATATAGTGTAGGTATTATTGACTTAGTGGATTCAAGCTGATTCAAAATGAAAATTTATTGAGTGGTTGGCATTGATATGACTTTCTTTAATTTATGCAGGTCAGCAGAAAAACAGCAACGCTTGATGAGATCATCAACAATGTTCAATCCTTACAACACCAAGTTGAGGAAACTGATCCAAAAGGTCCATTGGTATTTTTAGTGTTATTTTAATTGCTTGTGTAAAAAGGTTTCCTTTAAATCAGTCGTCCTAAACCGTAGTCTTTATACTAAATTTGATAATTGACTGAGTAAAACTTCCCAAAAACACCAACTGATCCCCTGTTTCAATGTTGATAAAATGGTCTTTTAGGATTTCTGTAAGATCAATATTGCCTATGGAAGGATGTGCCTTAAGAAATCCTGCCATGACACAAGTCAAAACATTCTCAATCATATTTGACGTAATGCTACCATGCAGTTTTTATCAGATCAAGCCTCTGTCCATGGGCTGCAAAGCCTCTTTCTATGTATATAAAGCTAAGAGTGTTGAGTTTTCACCCTTTTAAGGGGTGGGGTATCTCCCCTGTAGTCCCTGGGTTATCTAGAAAATTCCCACAAATGGTACTTTGAAAGGTTTACTTCATTTTATTTCCTTTTGAACACGTGGTCATGAATTTAGTTTACTTGGTGTATACCATGGGTCTAGTTTCCTTTGTTATTTCTTATCCAACCTAATTTAAAAATTGCAATCCTTTTTTAAATCATCATCCTATCTTATGCAATCTGAGCGCCTATTCTTGGTTCTTTTTTAGCGTTGCAATCTTTTTCCAAGAATTTTTCATCATCTTTATTCTTTCAAATTGTTGTCTCATTTAAACTTTTGGTATTCTATTTGAATCTGCAACCAATACCTTGCCTTCATGCTAATTTCTGTGCTTGTCCAACATTTTTTTGTTCTCTCTTGCGCCAAGTAAAACCTATACTGAATTCTTGTCTTTTTTGTGTCATTTTGCTCCTTAGTCACCGCTGCCATTAATTTTTACTTTATCTATCTTTAACTCTATCTAAAATCGGTTCAAACCTGAAAGTTTCTTCTTCAACCTATTTACCTTATCTTCTTTTCTATTTTTTTATCATTTCCTATTTGTCAATGCATGCTGAATTATTCTCTTCTTCTGTGACTGGACGTTCTATTCTTCTTCCTACCAATGCATTGAGCCTTTTTTTCTTTCTATTTTTATGCTTGGCTAATCATTTTTTCTCTATGCTCATTTTGTTAATCAATTCTCATAATTTAAACATAGAAACATTAGAGAAAACTAGGGTGTTCATTAGGCTATAGGTCAACTTGAATCAGTTTATAGTCAATGATAGCTTATCCCTTAATAATACCATTCAACATACATCAATTATCTTGTAGCTTTACTCATTACAACTCACACACATAACTATGAAGATCTACTCTTCATGCATTAAAACACATCTATTGTACACTATTGAAGATCAACACAAACTAAATATTTTAATACATAAATCAATTTGTTTATATACTTGTAGGGACTAGATTGTGTGTGTGATTTTATTTTGGAGTGGCAGAGACTTGTTCGTCTGCACTCCCAGCCTGCTGATATAGTGGCTTTGTGTTTTTGGGAGTTGTCTATATGAGTTTTCTGTGTGCTGTTGTTTCCATTTGGTCATGTCTACACTTCCATTTTATTGCTGAGCACTACTGCTGTTTTCTTTTCAGCAAGATTCCATAATTGTTGTTGTCTTTTTCAGTAGTATTGTAATTTGTATTTATTATCTATTATTTTGAAGACATCATCATGTGCCAGGTGGTATAAGCCAAGCCCACGTGAGTAACAACACTACATACATTGGAGTCCATAATTGGCTCAAAGACATTCTCAGTCAGACAGGGTTAGACGACACTGGTATATATTGATGCCTACAATTCTTATTCACTCAGTTGTATTTGAGAGACGAGTCTTTTATGCCTTGCACTCTTCCAGTGAGTAATTGCATTATTTCGTAACTATTGAATTGATTATATGTATCGTGCCCCTTCATTAAGTGTGGTCCGACTTTGAATGTTTCCCTTAATACATTATTTGTTATTGGGCAATATTTTATTCTTTAGATGTTATTAGACTTTACAGACAAATATTAACGCTGAATCCAGTTGACAGTGTACCATATGTATTCAGTTCTTTTATGTGGTTCAGTCCTTACTCCTTGACGTCTGCATTAATCACTGAGCACAACTTGAGTCACAAACTAGTTCTGAGAATTGCTGACCATCCGAATGCTTCCCATATTAATTTCCTGGATATCTCATCCTTATCCTTGCCAAATGCAGATAACCCTACCCTGAACATTACTTTTCCAGAATTGTCATCCGCTCTCTGATACCATGTTAAATTTTCTAGTTTTCTGGATTATCCACAGGTAATAACAGGGGTCGTGCTTTTGGCAGTGGCTTTTTTAACTATCTATTTTCCCATGACCAAACATTCACTCATTACCGTTAATTTTGTGTTGCTTAGTGCAACATCATCAGGTAAGAATGTCAGTCATACAAAGTAGATCACCTATTGTTTATCATTCATTGTCCACTGTTGTTTTAATATTCCTAGTGTTATTTACCGTACTCTTGGTGTTGACTTTTTGGCCTGGATCTTTGGTTTTATAAAACGATTTTAGAACTATTTCAGGTCCATTTCTTTACTAGTTTTGGTTTCCCATTTCCAGATCCAGTGCACTCTAAACTTGATTTAGTGGAATACAAGAATACTAATTATTCTGTCTATAGTGTCATGTTTATCATCTAACATTTTCCAGATATGTCTTTATTATTTTACTATCTTCACTCCTTAGCTTTTCATTGTTGTCACCTCATCAAAATACTAAAAGACTTAAAACTACAAATCTAAGTATGTTGTAGCCTTACAATTTGAGTAACATTTTTTGTTTAATTGTACTATGTCTTTTACATAATTATTATTAATTGATCTTTCTAACTTATTATTTACACTTAAGTAAATAGGTAATCCTAGATATTCTTAGAAATTTGTCAAGTTTGTTTGTAGTTGTACTAAATCTTTCATCCGATTAGGGATTTAGGCACGAAAATGTTTATGGTTAAATGGAGTGTATATTTTATAGAATAGAAAGTAAAGTTGTGGTTAAATTCCTTCAGAGATGAACATTAGAAAATTTCCCACAATTTCTAACAACCTTCCTCTTGTTTGAGCATATTTAATCTCCTATTGGAAGCTTTATTATCTGTGCAACAATAGGTTCGAGTTAATCATGTTGTTCTTTACTGTCATATGTTGTGTATAACTATAGTTGATGAAGAAAATAAAAGCTACAATAATTGATATGTGTATAGAGTCTCCTTTAAGTTGCATGAAGCATTAATTTTTTTCTTATGCACAAATTGGTAGCCTCTCTACTTTTTCCTAGGAATCTCAATTATTCCCTAAGTTGGTCATATCTAGTATTCAATCGGATTCTCTACTGTCTTTATTAGCAGTATGAACGATTTTGATTTTAATATAACAATATTATTTGAGGCCTTCAAATTATGACATCACTGTAAGTTTAATGACTGTTCACATGAATCTCAATCCTTAATGGAAAACAAATTCCAAGATGGTTACAAAGGTTCTTTATTTATTTTTCTCCTTGCCTTCTCTTTATATGAAGAAATATAGTTTTAGTTGCCGAGATTCCAACTTTAACACTCTATATGAAGTGTGATTTTGTTGTTTTGATGGTGCGGGTTTAATAATATAGCAAGGTCTATCCCAACAAAGACCATTGAGCGTACATGTTTATAGCACACACCTTGGTCCCCATAACATGCAAGGAGATTATGGGCATAGAAATGGTGGTATACCTGATAGTGAAGGTAGTACTTTGGCACAACTTCCTCTTGGAGTTGGTCAAATATTTTCTGGTATGTTGTTTGAAGGACAATCAAGAAGTGGATCAGGCAGAGTGTTGACTTAATGGCTCATATCCATCATAACTCCACAACAACCAATATTTCCAGACTAGCTGCAGATCAGACTCAAGCACCTATTGCAATATCTGATGTGGTTTTATAGGCTTTGTAAAATCCATTTCCAAGTATTTAGCTACAAATGAGTCAACAGATAGGAGAGAGAAGTCAAAACCTGTCAGAGTTGTACTCAGGCTTACACTGGGTGAATGCCATAGTAGATTATTTTGGGACTACTACATCATTTGATACATAATGTATCACATGTAGTTGGAAGGGAATCTGAGGCATCGACTTCTTGTCATGAGGTTGAGGGACATCCTAAGACCTCAAGTTCTGAGGGCCCATCATCAAGTTCTGGTGGAGAGGCACCACTCGGAACATCAACTGATATGAAATGTTCATCTGATAGTTATGGATCAGAAATTCCAATGAACCAGGTGTAGTTTTCACCTAATCACTCTTTGCACTTCTTAAAATTGTCAGAGTAATGTTCATGAAATATGTTCTGTTAAAATTTTGGTACTAGTAATGATATTACGTGCTACTTGCATTTCTCTTGCATGTTTGGATTTGTCATATTCAAAACGATATAGATAATATGACTAGTAATGAAAATCTTTAATCTGGTTGTGAAAGGCAGCATTCAGATCAGTATGATGATGCTTACCTTGAAGGTTTGCCTCCTTCAAAGCGTTGTAAGGTGCTTTTCTACATTCAATTTTGAGTTTCTGTTTCAGTGGAAATCAGATGTTATCTTCAAAAATTATTTTCTTTGAATTACAGAGTTTCCACATACCAGAACTTTGGTTGTGTTGTGCTTACTTTATTGTTAATGATTTTGTCATACTTTTTGTATTGACTTGACCCATTAACTTTTGTTGACTTAGCAATGGGTCAGTTGATGTGAAAATATCTATTAATGATAGAAAATTTCCATAATCCATAGAAATTGAGTTCAAGTGTTTCTGGATGGGATTGTGTATAATTTTACCATCAACGTTTCAGATCATACCCCATGATCCATCATCAGGAAAATATCTAGCTATTTTTTGGATCAAATTGGTCTAGCAATAACCTAGGAATTTGTTAGCCATAACATACTGAGGGTTATATATAACAATGGGTTTTTAAGTGTTCTTTGGTGCAAATGGTTGATAAACCAGTGCGGTTTGAACTTCAGTGCTTTCTATCAAGTGTCACTAACAGCTATTTTTTGTAAGTTAAATTATCCCTTTGATTTTTTTTTATCTTTCTTGCTTCAAATGTACAGAACATTTTATTTTATGACTTTTTTATTTCCATATTTAACAATATAGTTTGATCTCCATCCAATTTTAATAACTTTTCTTGTCTTTTACATATTGTATTTTGCTGTGATTGAACATCCTGTTTTAAATTGATAATGATATTTTTGTTACTACTGAAATCGTGTTAACAAAGTTCTTTTGAAATGCCAAACAATATTTCAATAACTTATGTTTGCTTGAGCCTAGTTAAAGAGATGTTGGCTATTTGAAATAACCATCAATTTACAAAGTCCTTTGTTAATTACTTTTCTAGTTAGTAATAGTTTAAATTTACTGTGGAGTCGGTAATGTATATTACTATTGCAAACTTTGATACCTAAATTTTTTGTTAACAGAGTTTTCCCAATGCATTTTATTCTTGTTTAAAATTTCTTATGATTCACCGGGTGCCAAAATGTTGGGCAAACAAAGCCTCTTAATTATTCAAGGAAGCCAAAGTGCTAAAGAATATGAAATGCTTAACTTCAACATGGTTTTGTCAATTTTTGGGTTCTTCAAATGAAACTCATTAGTTTTAATCTTGATTTGCCTATATGTATATCTACTATGCACCAGATTTTACATGAGATCATCAGATCTACTTCTATATAGGATTGATTGCTAATGTCTGGGAGTCTCCTGGCCGAAAGTGGAGGCTACTAGTTCTTAGTGGTTGCATGAGTTTCTATTCCTTGCATTTCCAAACATGCATAGATTTTAGGATCACTGCTTCCATTCGTAACAGTTTGGCCAGGTACCCATTGCTGTCAAGGGTGAGAACACAGAATAATGAACTCTCATGTCACAGTAAAGCTTCAATACTGGATTTTTCATTAAATAAAGAGAAGAGTTGTGATGGAGGATGTTGTTGTTTACTATTTTCGAGTGCTGCCACTTATATTGCTGACTGACACATGCGTTTCTGAGCATCATTGAGTCATTTCAGATTGGTTTCAGTTATTAAGTTTAGCTTGTATTTCAGATTGCTCCCACCTACAGACTGAGATTGCAATTAAAAAAGGACAGATTGTTGAAATTCTCCTATAAAATCTCTTGGGGATACTACATTGATGTGTCACAAAGTGTTGTCACATCAAGTTGAATTTCAGGATGTTCTTCAATTACAGACTTACAAATATATGCAAAGGAGGTGAGAAGTTATCTTTGAAATTTGTTATAGCATTTATGGTTTATATTCCTCTTGTCAAGTTGAACGATTGTTATCTCTGATTTGAAACTTTACATTGAGTTCAAATATTATTCCAAGTTACATTGTAAATCTAAAAACTATTGCAATTCTGAAACTATTGCAATTGTGTTGTCACATAATTTGGAGTGCAAATTGTGGTTTCAAACAACGGTTTTGTGTTTAAGGGAAGTTTAATGAGATGCACTAATTCGGTTTTTCAAAAGATGTTTTATGTTCTGACATTATAAGATCTTTTAATTTGAGTATTGACTTAAAATCTATATTGTAGAGAAGGATATCCAGCCTAGTTTTTTGACAAAGAGAAATTTGCAAATCAGGGAGCATTTGCTTTAGCTGTGAGTTAAATTGTTTATTACTATAATGTTCCTACATGATTGTTTTCGTTTATACTTATTTTCTAGAAATAAAAACTTAATTATTAACAAGAAGTTCAGATTTTTTTAACTGAGACTTCAATCATTTCATTCTTGTATTTCTAGGAGTAATGGCTTTTAATGATTTTTTCAAGTTACTACTATTGATTTATAAATGCCTTCTTTGCTTTGTTGATAATCAGAAAATGTTGGTTATATATTCTCTATTCCTGTTACTTCTATATTCTCTGTTCCTGTTACTTCTATATGTATATTGTATATTTTTGGTTGTGTGTTGGTGAATAAAAGTTAAGAAAATTAAAAGCATAATTGAATCATAAATGAGATACATTAAATTGAATTCTCATTAGAATGACTTAGTTAATTCTCAAGGTTGTTGATTAGTGATTAGCAATAATATGGACAATTTTTTAATAGAGCCATCTTGATCACAATAATTATTCAAATAGTGTGAAACTTAAGACTTTTATGTGCCATAATTAATTGAGAGCTTAAAAGAGTTTGTGAGAGGATGCATTGTGAGTTGTGGTTGAACTTTTGCACACCCCAAAGTATTTTTTTTTTTTTTTTCCGATGGGCTTCTTGTGATAGTCATTTTTTTTCCAAATATGGATCATATATATGTCCAAACATAGCTTATAGCTTATCGTTAACTTTCCCTAGATGAAAATGACATTAATTGCAATGTAAGAGAACCTACTTTACAGGGTGCTAGCTCAATGGAAGAGCACCTACTTTACAAGTAGGAGGATGGTGGTTCGATTCCATCATACCCTAACATGATTTAATCAATAATATTACGGTTTATATTTAACAATATTGTTTATCTAAATATTGAGAAATTTTAAAAATTGTCTCTCAAAAGACAATAATAACAATGATTTTTATTGTCTTTATGAGACAATTTTTAAGACAATAATTTAAGACACTCATTTAAAGACAATATTTAAGACTATATAACTTTTATTTTGTCTTTAGTTAAGACAATTTAATGAAAATTTGTCTTAAATATTGTCTTAAAACCCCCTTCTATGTAGTAGTGACATGACTAAAACTGATCATATTCTCCTAATTTTTTGCAATTCACAAGTATAAATGACCAAATAAATGACTAATTTGGTCATCAGGTAATATCACAAGGTTAGAAAAATATAAATGACTAAATAAACGACCAAATAAATGACTAAATAAATGACCAAATAAATGACTAAATAAATAACCAAATAAATGACTAAATAAATGACCAAATAAATGACTAAATAATTAGTCACCCCTAAAAAATGACTAAATGAATGATTATTACTCCTTTATACTAACATTCAGTAATATCAGACTTATATACTTAGAAGTTGCATTTCAAAAATAATGTTTATTCACCAATAGGATAGATTGAAGGTAGTTGGGCAGGATCCAATGCTTGAAAAAAGTAATGGAGTCTTTTGATATTGGTGCTTGCTCTGCTACTAGCTTTGCTACTGGATCTCCCACTAGTAGAATTGACATGATCTTGGAACTTGTAGTGTTTGAAAGGGGTAGTGTCAAAATCCATCAAAAAGGATCTTTTCTAAACCTTGAACATAAAATTATGTTTATTGAATTTGATTCGTAGAATATATTCACCTTTATACTAATTAGAGCTTGTGTTTAAAAGGGTTAGTGTCAAAAGACATCAACTAGGATCTTTCTATTCTATGTGTGCTCTTTTTTTGATAAAAACCTTGATATGAAGTCAATGGTATGAAACAGGGTCAATGAGTTTTACTGAAAAACTACAAGTTGAATCCTATAGTATTAATATCACAATTTGACTCAGAGTTTGCTCGATGAGAAAGACCAAGTTTCTTTACCAAAGGACATTATCCAATAGAGTAGCATTTGAAAAAAAATTAAATTAAAAAAAATAAATTAATAGAAAATATAGATTATAATTAGCAATTTTTTAAATATTAAATATATTTATTGTTATGTATTTTTTAATGTTTAAGACATTACTAATTAAAAGATGCTCTCTTTCTATATTTTTATTGATGCAGCCTATGTGAAATTCCAAACAAAAATGTTAATGGAGCATTTTAAATAAAGGTAATTATAAGGATTAAGAGCAATAGTACTTCAATCCCAATATCTCTAGCCTAACATTATTGAAACAGAGACCCTAAACTGGATTTCTAGTTTATATGTGTATAGATTCTTTTAAATGCCACACTAAGTATTAAGGGCACAGTGAAGAATTAAGTTAAATGAAAGAAGTTAAAGACCAAAGATATCAACATGAGACAACTTTTAACATCCTTGGGACAAGTTGGTCTACAAGATCTACCAAAAACCATTTAAGATAATTTCTATTGATGTATAGTTTTTAAATAGATTGTCCTACGTTTGTTTGCTTGTCTTTATTTAAATCTCACCCTATGATTGTTAATATTTGTGTAACAAGAGATAGTTAGCACTAAATATTCTGACAAGGGTTGGAAATATAAATAGTTTCGTGAAAGAACATTAAATTCATAAAGAAAAATAGGTCTATCTTTTAAGATATATTATATATTGAAGAGAAATTGTGGTCAATTTCACTAATAAAATATGATTTGAATAATCGAGTTGCATTTTGAGGACTCTCTTGACTGCACTTCCATTTCAAAAGGTCAAGTGGTTATTTCTAGAGGCAATTAGATTCAATTAACATGGATTGTAGAATAGGGGACACTAGACTTATAATAGTTTCCTCTTGAGCCTAACTCCTAACCAAAACAGTGCCAATGTCTATGCATCACCTAAAAATATATTATTTATTATAATTACCAATTAATCAAAAATTAAAATTAATTAATTAATAATAATCATACAAAAGGAACACCGATCAAAAATTGCAAAAATGGGTGTTTTGCAGCATTTGGTATATATAAAAATGAAAAAAAAACTTTTCACTTCCCGCGTCCAAGAAGAATAGAAGGGTTTTGCATTTGGTATATATAACAATTGCACAAAATAATATTCTTCTTTACCCATGAGCAAGAAGGATAGAAGGATTGGCAGCAAAATAGAAGAATGAGGGTAGGGAATTTCATGGCATATTGTTCAGAGATTTAATTCATCTTCATTTCTTCTTCGATTCAATCTCATTTGTGGCACAAGACACTCAGGTTTCATCATCCTTGAATGATTTTGTTCTTTTTATAAGGGTTCATTTTGTTGACTGATCTTTTCATGCTCTTCACTTCTTTGTGCCATTGATCTGCATCTTTTAAATATTGATTTTTTCTATGTTGATGACCTTTTGGAATCATTGGTAGTGTCATTAACATCTTTCACTATTATGAGACCTTGCTATTTCTTTATTAGCAATACATAGCACTTCAAATCTTTATAACATCATTTATCATTCAACTATTTCATCATGTTTTTCATTGTTCTTGTACTATCTCTTTGTTTCCACTATTTTAATCGTTTCTTTTAAGCATTGTTAGAAGATCTTTGTGGTAGATAAATGCCTTTGGAATAGTCATGTCCTTATTGTAACTACTTTTTTCCATTTGATAATAATGCCTTTGCTTGATCACTATGACAATGCCACCCCTTCTGCTATTTGAATAATTCTAAATGTATGTCATTCATCTTATCTATGCTCTTCCTCTAACTATATTATGACCTATGAAAACTCTGTATCTATGCCCTTCCTCTCAAACTAGTATTTGGTGAGTTTAAGGTGTCTAGTATATGACTTTTGTGGTCATAGACCTAAAGAATGGTGTTTGTGAACAAAACCATGATGCCCTAGATCGACAGTTTTCACATTTCAACACATTAGACAGTGTTATGATAAGGGCCTCATGGATCAAGATAAAAGTGGCCTCTCCAAATCCTAGGACCATATTAAGTGGAGCATTTTAGAATTGAACCAACCATTTAAAGTGTAGTTTGGAAGGCTGGAAGAGATTACTTATTGAGCTTCTTGTGAAGGAGGCCCCATTAGGCCTAGAAATCAGTTTATCTACCCTCTTTTGAAAGAGATGTTTTAAAACAACCTATGTTCAGCTTGGGATATATCTTAGAGGACCTTAATCGGTATCTGGAACCCTATCCTATTTTTAGGATTGACTTGGCTATAAAAAGTCATGACTGATTTTGTCTCTAGTAAAGGCTATAAGGAGTTATGGGCAGTCTATAGGAAGAGTATTTTGAAGGATAACAATGACCAGAATTATTTCTGGATAACAATGATAAGAATGATTAGATTGTGATAACAATGACCAGAATTATGGATTGTGGAATTCTATTCTGATATTGTTAACATAATTTCGCAGTATAGTCATGCCAGAGGACAACTACAATAAACAACTTTATTTACGTCTTACGTGATTAATGTTTTTGAGAAATCTATTTTAGTTTAAAAGGGATCCCTTTGAATAATGATGAACCAAACAGTGTTGTGCTGACTGACCACAACATTAAAATATGTTGCAGGATTTAATTCTGTAAAGTAACAAATTATTGAGATTGATATTTAACCCCCAAAAAAGATTGATATTTGTCAAACATGAAACATATAATGTTAGTAATCACATTGTTGACAGTCTTACAAAAAGATCATTTGCATGTTAAAAACAGTTAGTGAATTGACTTTACATCTAGTTTATGATATCTCCATCTCACCTGACAACAAATCAAGCTCACAATTCATGTCACCAGTTGTAATTCAACCTTGAATCAACATAGACTGGCAAGGTATGTTGAACAATATTTTATTAGTATTTAGTTCCACAATAGTAGTTTTACAATGTGAACTCAGCCCAAGGTCTAAAAGAGACTCTTAAGCAAGAGATATCAATAACATAAGTGCACTCTAAATATCTATCTTGATGGAGCGTTAGAAGCAGTAAATGGAGCTTCTCATGCAAGAAAACAAGTTTGTTCATGACAGCTATTGTTGTCTCCATATCCTCCATCATGTCTACAACATTAAGACAAACATTGAGATAGATCTTTTCATAGATTCGAATTCATGTCATATTAGGTCCTCCAATCCGTCACCATTGATCTGTAGAATTAGACACCCCACAAAAATAGTCATTCATTTTATGGACAGGGATGAGATGTTCCTTTGCTATCCCACTATTGCTCACTGCAGAGACATGCGTTTTAAACACTGGTAGTAACCTCAAATGAGTTGTCTAAGACAATTTTTTTGGACTTGGTGCCAAATGTTTATTTCTAGATGGATAAACAACTATTTATTGCAAAATGTAAAGTAAACTGATTACATACACTAAATGATAAGAGTCATATAATGATATCACAATTGTTTCATTTATTCATAGACACTCTTATACAAAAGCTAGAATAAGGGAACAATGCCCAACATGTGGTGTCTCTTCCCCTGAGTACAAAGGTTCTATGTAAATTAAATGGTTGCAAAGTAACTACAACTATATTTTTTTTCTTGTAACTACCACAAGCTAACAAAATATAAATTAGGCTATCTACAAACATGTCCTATATGTAACAATTGTACTTATTCAACATGCATTATGGTGTTAAGTGCAAAAGAAAATACTCTTATCTAATAATATTTTTTTGTGTAAATACAATGGTTAAGTTGGGTGCAATTAATTTTTTATGTCAAGTACAATGGACTCATCAGATGCTGAAAATATAATTTTCTCTTTTGTCATATTTCTAGTCAGGATAGTTTTCTCTTTTGTCATATTTCTAGTCAGGATAGTTTTATGATTAAATTTATTAGGTGTGTCAACTGTCAAGACCGTTTCTCTTGGATGGTTGGCACGAATACTAAATTTTTGTTTTCTTGTACCATAGACGTTTTTGTTCACATCTTGGCATGAATCAACAGACTGTTAAAGCTGCTACAGAAGCTGTTAAAAATTCAGAGGAGCTTGATATAAGGTATGCTGTATTTTTCATGAAATGGACCTTGGTTTCTACATCTGATGCATCAATTTTGATTCCTTGGAGAAGTCATTTCATTTATCTTTCTGCATGTCTTAGTAATTTAGTACACTGGTGCAATCTAGCAATTTTCTGTTTATACTTTTTGGCCTCAATTATTCCATGTGCTCTTGTTAATTAGCTAAAGTGTGTGAGCAGTAGACATCTAATTAAGCCATTTGTGCAGCGTGATGAAGAAGATACGATTGAATTTGTTCGAAACACACCTGCTAAGTTTCAGAAGTATTGCATTCAAATGCAGACTGCCAAGCGAAGCCAAGCTCCTCTTCCTTCACAGGTGACCAAAATTGCTGCAGTGTTCATTTGAGTATTCACTTATAAAAAGCTTTATATTTATTCTGCTATTCTTTGTGGTGTGATAAGTGAATGATGATATGCTTATTCTTGATACAACAGTGGCTGAACAAATAGCTTATTTGAAACATAGTCGAGGTTTGCCTAATGAATTTACAACAGAACATACTTGCTCAGGACGGACGTGCACCTACTCTCAATTTGGTGATTACTTTTTATGTGAAAAAACTGGACAGGTGCATGGTATGGCATTTTTTGAATTGATCTTATGTCAAGGAGCTTGTTATTCTTCTTCAGTAGTGATAGGCTTGATGTTGGTACTCAAGTTAGTTTCTTGCACATGGTTCATAGTTTTTATTGATCAATGTTTTAGTTGTTATGGGAGGAAGAGCTTAGACTACTGGTGTGTTGGAGTCTATGCATCGGTTGATCACGGTGGGATCAGGTTCCACATATGAACAACCATTTCATTGACTTCAATTTACCAGCTATTTATTGATGCTAGTTATGGGAGTGAATAGACGGGTTTTAGCTTTTAGAATTGATGATTGGTCATTGATGTCTTTTTTGGGGATGTCATTTTGTTTTCCAAACTTAGGGCTTGTATATGTTTGCAGTATGTGATTATACGTGCCGAGAAATTTTTTTAGATCCATCAAGTGAACTTCTAGTTTGTGCAATCTCTAGACGCTGTTTTGATAGATGGATCTCACCATCAAAAGAAGAATTGGATCCAGCAAGGACCATTTGAATTTTTTGTTTTATGTTCTTGTGTCAGTGCACAATAACATATGTTTTCACCTTACTCCATGCAAAGGCTTTAAAATTGGTCATTCAGATCTCAGTATTATTTCAATTAATAGGTTTATATTGGCATTGTAGGGAGAGAAACCGGTGGATGCTAATGCAGCAGTGGATGAAGCAAAGCCTTTCATGGGGTCAAGTCGCTTTGGTAAGTACCAAGAATTCATTCAATTTTTATTGGTAAGCACCATCATTGTATACCAAATAAATTCCCCCTAAACAAAATACCCTCCTGCATGGTTTGGCCTTTTCCTCATTTGTGATTCCCCAACACCCTTGGACTTCATTAGCGATTCCATGGTGTTCTAATTTAAGAAGAATGATGGTGGACTTTATTATATTTTGTCTCTTTAGATATTTATTCAGATTATCCGAATGGCCAAAATTTCTTGAAGTGATTACCTCACTTATAAAACCCTATTAAAGGTCCGAATAACGAGATTGCATAGAAAAGTTATTTATACACAGCCTCTGCCTGAGTTGGCCTAGTGGTGGAGAACTTGTACTCTTGAAAGAGAGGTCACAAGTTCAAATCCTACAAGGAGGTAGGGTATGTACGCCTCATTTGTAGCGCAGTTAGGTGCCTCCCGCAAGGAGTATGAGGTAGTCCCATATCACTGTCACCATATGTAGACCCAAAAACATATGGCTGGTGTCGTGGACTATAAAAGGACCTTTCCTTTCCTTTTTCTCTTCCTGCCATATTTTTTTTCAATATTGGATGATTTGTCAGTAGAAAATGCTGAAATATATTCAATCCTATTATGGGGTTTGTCCCTTAGAGGCCTTAAATCAACCCTTGATGCACTCCAAGGATAGTCTCCATGTATATAGTCCATATCCATTTCATCATTTTGATGCCCATACGTGGGCCTTCAAACATTCAATCCAATCCATTCTATCACCATCTGGAAACAGAAGCAGAGAAATTCATATGTAACTGATCACATGTTACTTGTTTTTACGTGCACTTGGTTGTTACTCGAGTTCTTAACAAGATATGTATTTTTAAGCCCATGCTTGGAATTGAAAAATTCATTGGACATAAATTAATATAGAAACTTTTTCACTGTTGTTCAAGTTTAAAAATTATTTTACCCTTGTTTTGTGTTTTGAATCCCAACAGTTGGTTTCAGAGATAAGATCCTAAAGGATGATGGGTATGTGCAAATCATCATCTATTTGATCTTCATGGTTATAAAAATTTTATGCAACTATCAACTACGATGGCTCTTCTTTCTGTATTTTCTTGTGCATTTTGTCACAAAGTAGTCTTGGGAGAGTGAAATGATGTTTTTGCAGCAATTTCCCTACACTCTCTGCTGTCATTATGTGTATTCCTTAAAATAGGTCACTTCTACTCCTCTACCTTCTTGTTTGGATTCTATCTCTGTATAGATCTAGAAAGAGCTAGAATTAATGTTTCCTTTTTTTTAGATCTAATGGACCTCTGTAATATTGACATCTACAGAAGTTCAAGTGCTCAGTCTCTTTTCTTATGCTGGGATTTATTTATTAAATATAGGGGGACTGAGTCTTTTATGTCTTCTATATATTTTTATTGTACCAAACAAAAACCACAAACCCACCTTCTAAATGATGCCTTTCTTTTGTGTACCTTTTCTATTATTGTTTTATACTTACAAGAAGTAAAATTGTGATATTGCTATCAGGATTCAATTGTGTAGTTTTTGAGTCAAATTCACTGACCCGTGTTTCATTAGTAGTGGTTCACAAGAACCCATCGCTCATGAGAATGAATGGAATACTTAGCACTCATTGCATCAAAAATGTTTTCTTAATTTTATTTTTTATTTTAAAAGAACTGAGGAAAGGTTACAAATATATTTGGCTGAGGAACAAATATATACTGTCACCCTATAAACATGGCCATAAAACACAAAAACTATCAACCCCATGGTTTTAATAAAACCAATATAATTTATTTATTTAGAGCTATTTATGTCAGTGGTAAGTATCTTGTCCTCACAAACTAATATGCTGGATGAAATATAATACAAGTCCCTTAAGCACCTTTGATTTTAGTAATTTAAAACAAAATATCAAATATCTAACAATTATAATAAGCAAAATTGTTTCTGGATTCGATTGTGCATGTTTTTATGCTAAACAACATACACAATCGAATCCAAAAACAAATTTTCATTATAAATAGATTGTGGAAATCTGATAATGTAAATTATGATAAATTTAACCTCCACTTATTTTCTACGGAATGATTTGACCAAGCAACAGATTTAAATTTCTTTTTATGTCCTAAGTTCTAATGACTGCTCAAAACTTTATTTTTTAGATCTTAAATGAGAGGACCATGTATATTGAAAAATGAATTCAAGTATCTAAAACTGTGCACATATATACTGATGGTTACTAAATTCCCCTTGTTAGGTGTCCTCTTGACGCAACTAAGGTTTATCTCTTTTATCAAATTCACTTAGGTTTTCATCTAGCCTCATTCATTGAGGTATGGCACAACCATAATTTTATCTGAGTTTTATATTTGAAAAATCTGCAGGGGTACTAATGCTTCATTATTTTTCGCCCAGTTGTTATTTCTATGAACATGGAAGGAGTGAAGTTCTCTACGAAGGGTGATATTGGAAGTGAATATATCATTTGTAGGAAAAATACCTCAGTTGACAAGGTAGCACAACTTTCTAACTTTCACACTTGCACACCAAATTGAATGGTTTCAGTTGATGATGACATTTCATAATTCTTGATCTGTTAGCAATTTAGAATATATTTTGATTTATTCTGAAACATACTTTAGATAATAAGAAATTTTATGCTCAGTTTTGAACATTTAAGGGTCTTGAGTGTACAATTTCTATTTCAGCCTGTTCTACAATATGGTACTATTTTTATCTTATATTCTTTGGGCAGATTTTTGTCTGCAACCATTAATATCTTTTTGTTTTAACTTGAGAACTACTTGTTTGCTTGTTTGAAAATTGACATACATTTTTAATTAGTTGGTAAAATGAATCAAAACTAAAAAGTCTTAGTTGTATTGCCAGTAACATAAAACATTAACACTAAAAACCATTTGCCCAAAATATGGTTACTAAACAGTAGCAAACACTCTTCCTAGAAGATCATCCACTTGCAATGAAGACAAGCAATCAAATTTGAATATTCCAAAACATAACTAAGACACTCATCAATTTAAAAATAGATGTCTATAATTATTACTGGTAGCATGAAATACCAAATGCTTAGCATTGTGGCATCCACATTAACAGGTTATGATAAAAATTTACATACAAATCACTATAAAGGACTTGTAGATTCTTGTGTTTTTCTTTCGTGTGGACTTTTCCATCTGCTTTTATATTGGAACACCCTGCACCTTTCACATGATTTTTAAACAGTAGCAGTTTTCAATACAATAATTCAGTCGGAGCAGTAAGAGGAAGATCAAGACTATCTACTAGGAGGACAACTCCAGCTCCTTGGCTGATGGGAAACAACTTTGTACAATTCTGTAACTGTATAGATCAGACTATAAATTGAGTGCACCCTGTAACTCCAACCTCTTATTTCCAGCTTGAAATTGACTACACAGTTTGAGACTTTGCACAAAGTAATTATGTCTGTCCTCTCGAACACTGCACTCATTTGCCAAATCATACCCATAATCATGAGCCCTTAATTTATCATCCTCACATGCATGCGATACACCTTTGTAGTCAGTGATGCTGTAAACAAACTAATGAACTTGCAGGTGGATTTAAAAATACTAAGAGTCACCAGCTGATGTTACATTAGCTCTTACTGAGCTGGATGTTACAACCTTGAAAACAAGTTCAACAACAGACTCTACATTTATTGGAGTGGAGGGATTTGATGGATAGATTATTATCCAATCATTCTCTTCTCCAACTCACATTATTCTGATGATGAATCATAGAGTATTTGATGCAGAGGTGTCCTGATACACCAAACAATCTCTTAGGATCTTGTTAATCCATCCAACAATCCAACATTCAACAACTTGTTAGAGGCAAAAAAACATTTCGAGTACATGAAATCATTGAAACATATATGATTGGTTCCTCTATCAAAGTATTCTTCAACACCTATAGCCCATCAAGCAAAAAATCTATCCAAGAAATCTTCAAGATTCATTCCAAACTCACCAATTAAAGAATCAAATCAAATTCTCAACTTAGTCCAATCAATCACTTGATTCAAGCATTACATTTGTTCAACTTCAAGCATTACCCTTAACTCAATTGCAATCATTCATCTTACCCTGTTCATAAGGTAGCCATACCTTTCCCTTCCACATTTGGGTCTATCCTCAACTATGCCTGCATACAAACTATTAGATCCCATTCCATGGTTCATCAATTTCATTCTGAACCTAGTTCACTTTCCTTTCTTGCATTATCAATAATTTTCTGAACCCTATCAGCACTCAAACATTAGTATCATGGAAGACAAATCAACGATTCTAATGTTGTGTATTATTATCTCAAAAATTATTTTAAACAATACCATATCCTTCAAATTATGACCACACCATCCACTCTTTCTACCATCTAGGTCTCACATTCACATAGTAAAGACTGTCCTTAAATTCTACCCTCAAACAGAAAAGACCTTGTCCACTGTCTTCAACATTATGCAACCCCATCTTTAACAAACATTTATGAAGTTCATACTTGTACTTAATGTGCATTGTAACATTAACAAACTTGTTCCAACCCTATTGGTCATCACTTGGTCAAGGCAATCTCACATAAACAAATTTCTGCTATGACAGTGACTGTCATTAACATTTTTGATACCCTGAATTCTGTTATTCACAAATTTTGTGT
This sequence comes from Chamaecyparis obtusa, assembly GCA_027943335.1. Taxonomy (NCBI): domain Eukaryota; kingdom Viridiplantae; phylum Streptophyta; class Pinopsida; order Cupressales; family Cupressaceae; genus Chamaecyparis; species Chamaecyparis obtusa. The sequence continues at coordinate 59,100 of BSBK01001588.1, forward strand.
TAGGCCTCCAATTGGAAATCACTCTGGTGGAGTTGTTAATAACCGGGTCTTATAAAACATATCAAAATAAGAGAACAATCCAACAGTTCATTAAAAAGATATGGCCCTCAGACAGAGAACCATTTTTCTGTCAACACAAAACTCAGAAAATCTGTTCTTTATGTTGCTAGGGTATCCATTTACTTCAACAAGACACAACCAATAAACTCCAAACCAAATGCATATTAAATATTAATGAATATAATTGAAAATAAACTAGGATTTAGATTTTTCCATTGGTTTATATTAAAACTATTGTCAAGCCCTTGCATCTAACTTAGAATTGAGGGTTTGGAACCTGTTTTTACAAAACTCCATGGATCTCCTTTGATTCTGAATGGAAATACCTCCTACTTGATTCTAATTAAAGATAATTAATCATAGAATACTACCAAATAAGTCTTGAAGGTTATTCAATCCATATGTTCATTAAGAAATGCACTGTACCAGTCAACCGTGACTGGAAACAAAAAGACAGTTTGGTCTACATAAAAACTTTCTTTCATTTATTACATGTGTTACAAAACTTTACATGGGGATCTTCAAATTAATTCCTTTCTATTTCTATCACCTATCCATGGTGATCTTCCTTCATTTCAAATACCTTAAGGGACTATCACCCTACCTGCAGATTAGATGTGACAGTCAAAGGCAGCAAGTTTGCAAAAAGTCCTCTAACTGTTCACCACACATTCATTCAACTTGAACCATGCCATTTATAACATCCTTCATCAAAAAATATCCATAACCACCTCTTAAACTGACCAACTACCCATTTGCAACTTCGGTGCAACTTTGCAAAATTGCAATTTTGCAAATGTTGCACTTTACATCTTTTTATGCATTTTTTTGCATTTTGACACAAATGACCCCAACCTTTTAGATGAACCTTCAAAACACATCATAATGGACTTTAAATGACTTATTACATCTCATTGACCCTTTCATGGGTTATTTCAACAATTTTGACCTTATAGACCAACTAGAACCTAAATGACAACTTTAGCAACTTTGTTACCATTGCTTTACACATTGATTCCCATATGTTTGAAATGACTCTCATTACATCATAATACATAATAATAACTTTTTAGACTCAAATACCATAAAATTTCTCATGTTATGGCCTTTATCCTCCTGATAGTGTTTGTGCCATGAGTGCTCCTACACTAGTATTATCCAAAATGTTGATAGGAAAATGTGTAAGCAGTCAAATCCAAAAGCATTGAAATTCAGTATTTTCACTCTTTTATTTGTAGAAGTTACCTTAGTCAAATTTTATTTAAATCTTAATGAGTTAGAGGTAAAATTTCTTTTGTTTGTGGTTTTGAATAATTTTCCTACACTGTTGTAATATGATTGGTTACTTCATTCTCATTTATTCAAAGTTTTAGTATTGAGTGGTAGCATAGTTTTGGGTTTATATGTTTGAAATTAATAGAATCACTTTTATAAGAATTAGTGATGAGGGGTGAGAGGTTGAAGCATTGACATAAGCTCATTGATTCTAACTCTCAACTCTGATCACTTCTAAATGTTGACCACACCTTTCATCTATTGTGACTGCTTGCAACTTTTTATCCATCCACCTTTAGACCCTGGATTGGATCAACTCCCTTGTCTTTAGATTCCTTTATACCCTACCATCAAGGATAACCTTTACACCATGTATTTGAATACCAAGACACCCAAAAACCTCTTAATATGGTTCACAAATAACACAACAACCTATTCACTATCCCTATGAGAGTTGCCAGCACCTTTATTATGATAGTCACAAATAAACCCACCAATGATATGTCAAAGAGATGTCATTTCATCGAATGCTATAATTATAGGATATGCAGACTCATTATTTGTTTAAAAGGCTTTAGAAAATTTCAAGAAAATGAAATTGCTCAATTCTTTTCCAGCATACATATATTTGTCTTAACATTTGACTAATAAATTATAGTTTTTTTTCATGTCTTTATATGTAAATTCTAACACTTAACCCCCCCCAAAATGGAATGATCTAAAAATCTTACAACACATTTAAGACATGTTTGGGTGGCTTATACTCTGCTAATATTTGCATGGTGCATCCATTTCTAATCTGCATTTGGCCCACATAATTGTCTTCAGTGTGAATTGAACCAGGCCACAACCATGAAAATTTCTCTCTCACTACTAGGTCATGTCCAACTCTACAGATCATTGCGTTGACCCTTTAATTGAAGGTATGTATTTACACTTTTTTTGTTAACAAGATCAGATTTCCACAATCCATTATGATAAGCTTACAATGTTTCTAGATTCAATTGTGTGAGTTTTTTTCATCGACATTTCGGATCACACTCCGTGATCCATCATCAGGAATAGAAAGTGTGAGAATGTAAAGTAAAATGTGCCAAACTTTTTTTATTTTTACCACTCTATCATAATCCCTATGTTTTGACTTGTTTTTGCTAATGAAAGGACAAACAATAGAATTTTAGAATTCTAAATTTTAATTGTTTTCCCCAATTTGATAGGTTTTGGATGCCTCCTTCCAAGAATTTCAAGCTAAGTTTTCATTTAGCAATGGATTTTTTTCAAATTTCAAGAAAATTTCTTTTATCAATTCCATCTTTTGGTATTTTGAACTGAGTTTAATTATGGCACTGCTATTTATCGTTGTTTTTGCAGAAAAGTTGACAATTTTTATTTCTAGAAAATATGGGTAGGTTCAAGTTGTCTTTTCCCCAAATAATGGATTTACATAAACTTTATAGGATATCAAGTAATTGTTGGTACAAGTAGAGTGTATTTCAGTCATAAACTTTATAGTAAATTTTGTAGAATTTCAAGCCTAATCGTAAAGTATATTTTTGAATACTTCTTCCACCCTACTTGACGTTTCAATTGTGATTTTTAGGCACAATGACCCATTGATATGTCAAGGGAAATTTAGCATCTTTTATATCCATAGTTACTAGAAGATGTAGGGGTATGGGTGCTGGTACAGGGATGGGGCACCAATTCAATTAGGACACGAGTAAATGAAATAAAGAAATGACCATATTATGTAAATGTAGTTGCTAGAAATTATTGTACATTGAATAACTTCACCATTGAGTTTAAAGTATCACTAGTCATCCTCCCCTTAGGCTTTGCTACCCTTGGACTATAGATGGAAAACATGAAATCATGTTTAATGGAAAGTACTAGTATACATGGTATGATTTTTCTTTAAATGGTACTAGCTCAATGGAAGAGCATCTACTTTACAAGTAGGAGGATGATGGTTCAATTTCATTGTGCTCTAATATGACTAAATATATGGCTAAATTAATGACTAAATATATGACTAAATTAAGGACTAAATATATGACCAAATAAGTGACCAAATAAATGACCAAATAAACGACCAAATAAAAGACCAAATAAATGACCAAATAAATGACTAAATCAATGACTAAAATAGTTTAGTCATAAATTTGGTCACGAGATAAATGACCGGCAATAAACTACCAATAGTCACGTGACCAAAATTAGTCATTTATCTACAAATTTTAGTAGTTTATTTAGTCATATATTGTTGTTTTTGTACTAGTGTTAGGAAGAGTTAAGGGTTTCATCTTGCCAACTTGTGGCTCATGATTAGTATTTAAAGGGTGTTTGGGTAGATGTTTGGAGACATGACTTGGAAGACTGGAAGCCTATAAGCTGAAGTTGGTGAAGTTGTGGAAAAGATCTTGCATGATCTTGCAGATCAGATTTCTATCTAATCAATTGTAATAGCAAAGCTAGTGGTTTGGACACTTGGGAACAACGAGATTGCTTGGAGGCTTGTGAGCTCAATTTTAGATCTTCCTTAGGGTTGTCATCAGCTTTTGATTGTCTTCAAGCTAAACTAGCTGAGATTGAATTGGATTTGTGTGTGGATCTTGCAAAATTGTTTCTGATTATAATTGGCCCTTACCTGGAAGGCCTTACTATCGGGCATGTTTATGAAAATTAATTGAAACAATTATTGTGCTATCTGTTGTGTTGAGTATTCTGCTGTGTAATTCTGAAGCTGCAAGGTTTGAACTATCCTTAATTAGATCCTTCTAGCCTTGGTCTATGTCATGTGGTATCAGAGCAGAGTTGATCTTGTGGAGAAGAGTTGATCTTGTGGGAGCTGAGTGAAGGTTAACCTAGGAAGGCTGATCTTGCAAAGTTGATCTTGTTGGTGAAGAGATCGTATGATCGTGGTTGCAGATTTGTGGCACTGAACTTGTGAAATTGTGCCCTAGTTGTTGCAAGATTGTAGATTGCGATCTAACTTGTTTACAACTTGGAGATTATCATAAGGTGGTTGGTGAGGGTTTGTTGCAGAGGGTTTTATTTTGCATATCTTTAAGGATGCCTCTGAGAAGATTGGACCATAGAGTTATTTTTGATATTTGTGATACTGTGGAATCCCAGATCACAGAGAAGATGAAATCAGATTTTAGATTTGAGATGGAATTGATGAAGAATGACATGGTCATTGAGATCATGAGAGTTGTTACTGGTATACCTCAGAATGTTGGTACTGAGGATGGATATGAAAAAGCTGTTGAAGAATTTGAACCTACTGGATCTAGTGGTGATGACCGGAGGGACAAATCTGGTGGAAATAGAACTACTCAGTTACCTAGATCTGATGCTCGATTTAGTAGTTACCAAATGGAAGTTTCTACTTTCTCTGGTACTTTGAAGCCCGATAATCTGATTGATTAGACTGGTGAACTTGAATATTTCTTTGAGTTGGAAGAAATTAAAGATCCTCTTTGGGTGAGATTAGCACAAACTAAGTTGAAAGGACATGCTGCTCTTTGGTGGAAAGAACTACAAAGAGATAGGGAAGATGAAGGTGAAATGAAGATCAATCGGTGGAGGTTGATGGTGACAAAATTGAAAGCTAAGTTCATACAAGTTGTCTATGAGCTTGACTTGTTTAAGAAGTTACATAATCTAAAGTAGAAGGATTTGTCTATTGAAGATTATACCGATGAATTCTACAAGCTTACTATTCGGTCTAGACACAAAGAACTTGGTAAGGAAAAGGTAGCTCGGTATGTGAATGGTCTGAGATTCAATATTCAGGATGAGCTTGTTATGCTAAAGATTGATTTTGTTGAAGATGCTTATCAGTATGCTCTAAAGGAAGAAGCTAAGTTGAAGAGGAAACAACTTGCTCACTCTTGAGGGAAGGAGAAAATTGATCACTCGGTGAAGGATAAACCGACTGATGCAGAAGATGAACAAAAACCTATGAACCAAAGAAGAAGATAGGTAGAGTTATCTTTAAGGGTACTTGCTATAACTGTGGAGAGGAAGGACACCATTCTTTTGAGTGTACACAGAAGAAGGTTGACCGATGAATTGCTATGGTAAATGAGAACATTCAGAATGAACCTAAATCAAAGAACTTGTTGCTTTGATGAACATTAGTCGGTACAAAGGATGAACCTTGTCAAAGGAGTAATTTGTTTAGGACCCGGTACAATTCTGAAGGTAAAATTTGTGATGTTATTGTTGACAGTGGTAGTACTGATAACCTTGTTGTTGAGGACATGGTTAGGAAACTTGGTTTGAATAGAATGAGACATCCACATCCTTACTGAATTGGCTGGTTGCAAGATGATCATGCTCCGGAAGTTAGAGAACAATGCTTCATTGATGTTCAGATTGGCCAGTATAAGGATCTTGTGTTATGTGACATTGTGAAGATGAATAGTTGTGATATATTGCTTGGTAGACCTTGGTAATATGATTGTAGAGCTATTTATGACTATGTGAATAATGTCTTTACTGTTGAGAAGGATGACAGAAAGTTTTCACTGATGCCTTCGGTGGATACAATGCTCGGTAGGAGAAGCTTGAGTATTGGTCCCCGAGTTGAGTTGGTGGATCTAGAGAAAATGAATGATTAATTTGGAGAACCAACCTATATGTTGTCTAGAAAAGACTTGAAGAGACAAAGGAAACTGAAGTGGAAGAATATGCAAGCTAAGAAGATGGAGGACTTGTATGTGAAGAACCAGCTCGGGGTTTATGTACTAAACCCTAGAAGATGTTCTTCTCACATATGAACATCTTTTGGAACCTGGGGTGTTTGATGCATGGGCATCCAAGGTTGAGGTAGGGGCATTCTTTGTCCTCAGTGAAACTGCATAAAGTGTTTGTATTTTGGCCAGTTTACTCAGTTGCAGCCTTGACCGATGGTCTCAGTCATTGAAGGAAGCTCGGTCACTGAAGGAACTCGGTAGTCTCTCACGGTTAGTGAAAGTGTTACTCGGTCATGTCTGCGGTGCTCGATCGACACTGGTGCTCAGTGATGCTTGTCATGCTCGGTTATTTCACTGATGCTCGATAGTTCTGGCTTGCCGCCTGGAGTTCTATGTGATTTGTTGGGCCGACTTGGTGCATTTATTGTTTGTATCTTTTGTTGGATTCACCTAAGTGGATCTGGAGGCCGACATACTGAATTAAATGTTTGTATACAATTTGTAAGCTGACTTGTTTGGCATTTAATATTTGTTAGGAAGAGTTAAGGGTTTCATCTTGCTGACTTGTGGTTGATGATTAGTATTTAAAGGGTGTTTGGGTAGATGTTTGGAGACATGACTTGGAAGACTGGAAGCCTGTAAGCTGAAGTTGGAAAAGTTGTGGAAAAGATCTTGCATGATCTTGTAGATCAAATTTCTATCTGATAGATTGTAATAGCAGAGCTAGTGGTTTGCACACTTGGGAATAAGGAGACTTCTTGGAGGCTTGTGAGCTCAAGTTTAGATCTGCCTTAGGGTTGCCCTTAGCTTCTGGTTGTCTTCAGAGCAGAACTAGATAAGATTGAATTGGATCTATGTGTGGATCTTGTAGAATTATTTCTGATTATACTTGGCCCTAACTCAAAAGGCCTTACAGTCAGGCATGTTTATGCAAATTACTTGAAACAATTATTGTGTTATCTATTGTGTTGAGTATTTCACTGTGTAATTATGAAGATGCAAGGTTTGAGCTGTCCTTAATTGGATCCTTCTAGCCTTGGTTTGCATCAATATTTGAATGAATAAACAAGGGGATAAAGAAATATGTTGACATTAATGACAAAACATTTAGGTCAGCACATATATGCATGAAATATCCAATAGAATTGGAGGGTTTGATTTGTATTCTTTATCCATTTGTGTTTAGAAGCTCCCCTATTAGTTGTAGGTTTATTACATATCAAAATATGGAAGAGCATCAAACTATTGACACAACCAGAAGTTTATTCAAAATTAAACTAGTTAGTAGTGGACCATTCCTTAAGAGCTCAAATCTAAAACCTAAAAGAAAAATTACCCTACCTTTTTCTTAAGAATAAGACCTCTCCTAGCATTTATTTTGAAGAAAACCTCTTACCACTCCTATTAAAATAAAAGTTCCTTCTAAGAAGTCCATCCCTGCCAAGATAAGAAAGAGAAAGCTTAGACAAAGGTGTAATTATATTCACCTGGAAAAAGAGGAAATACAAGAATAGATTGATTCCCAGGAAAGTCACAAGTTGGGAATCTTGATAGAATAAGGATATGATAGTAGCTCTAGAGAGAATATGTTGGTTCTTTTCCTTGCAGGACCAAGCTTGAATCAAATAGTTGGGCTTAGACTCACAGGTTAGGCACTCAAGCTTGACAAGAAAAACACACCAATTGATGAGGATAGAGAGAAATTCTCCTTCTTTGACCTCCACATTCACTCAGGTAGGTATTTCCTTATCTGCACACTCAAGACACCTCATGAAAAAACCAAAGGCCTACAGATAGATTAATGTGGAATAGCAATCAATCTCTTATAGGTATCCTGTACCCCAATGATAGAAAGTCTCATGCAATAGCCCTACTTGCATGGAATGAGATTGAAAGCCAGAAACCTATCCTAACAACATGAAAAGGAAAGGGTGGAACTGAAAGGAAATGATTATAAATGGAGTTTGAAGGGACCCCTGAGAAACCCTAAGTCTCTCATAGACCAGTGCCTTACCCAATGGGCAGCAGAGTCAAATACTTCACTATAATAGAGCTATGAAACAAGAAGACAACACACTCACCCTGACTAGATCATACATTACTAGACCACATGTGCACCAAAATATGTTATCACTTATCCAAAGGAAGACCTAGGAACAAGTAATACATTAACCAGCCTCCACTGGAAGACAAGCATGATGCATCTTTGATACCCCAGCCCATACATATCTGAACACCAGTCCTAGACTCAGTTGCTTCTGCAAAAACAACTCTATTGCAGACACTCACTGGAAATGCAAGTAGAAAGAGTACACACCCTTGATGCTGTAATCTATAAGTCTAAAACCCAAATGGAGACAATCTGATACAAGAACAAGTATGTTGCAATCTCATACATAAGACATCTGTTACAATTTCATTATATTTCCATAGCTAGAAAGGATAGAGGGAACAACCTATATGCAGAGAAGAAGGAAAAATCTATAGGAATAGGACCCTTCACTGGAACCAATTCTCCTAAAAAATTTTGCAGAAGAAGGAACCTTTACAAAAATGAACAACCTACAATTTATACCATTAGCTACCTTGGAATTCTCTAGGAGAATGCAACAAGCTTAGGGACAGCTAGGGTAAGGGTTTCAACTACCCAACCAACCAAAGATTAAATTAGGATTTATTACAGGGGCAAGAAACCAAGAACCTCAAGGAAAAAGATCGGAGAAGATCTCCAATTATGATAATTCTTAGAACAGAGCATAGAAGATCATAGATCTACCAAGAGAGAAAGTCAAAATAGCCACCCTAAAATCATGCCTCGAGCCAACAAAACTGTCCTCCTCCACATGGCACAAATCCTTGCAAACCCTCAAAACACCCTGGACCACACTGGAATGACATAGAAGATCAGTTTCACCAACTTGGGCCCTTCCTATCATCAATTCCAGTCCTTCCTGGTTGTTGAAAATGCCTCTGAGATTCAAATTCAAACTCCAATGGCTACCTCTTGGCGCCAGTAGCACATCGGCAGTCCTGACTCGATCGGAGATCAGCAATTAAGTCCTGACCGTAGATCTCTCTACCTTTCCTAGGCTTCAGATCCTCTAACTCATCAAGCACCTCGAGTTTCATTCCGTGAACTGGGGACAAGGCAATATCCCAGTCACATAATGAAAATCTTAACTCCAGTTACACTTAGCAACCACACGACTGCACATGTTGAAAATGCCACTTAAGTCATCTGGAAAACTGGCAACAAAGGACTTTCACCAGTTCACGAAAAGAATAGTGCTGTTGCCAAATCATCCCGTGAACCCGCGACAAGAAGCAAATTTGTTGGCCCGCTAAACTTTATCCACTCTGCCAAACCTCAGACCCCACCACTAACTCTACAACCTCGACACCTGATGCCACCTGTTGCCATGCCTTAGACCTGGGCCTGCCATATGCCACATGGCATGCTGTCACTCGCTGCAACTACCGAGTCATACCTATCACAGGACCCACACTCTACATCCCTTCGAAATCGAACAACGAGCGCATGATCACAAGGGGTTTGACACCTCCCATGAGTTCATGCACCAACCACTAGATCTACCATGCCATCCACTCTACAAAATCACTCAGGCCCATTGCAAACAAAACCCTCAGCATCAAATCGGACGGTGGGCACATGATCGCAAGGGGAAAGAATATTCCTTGCGATTGCATGCCAACCCTAGATTGAAATCACTAACACAAGCCCCACTGACATACTACTACATCACCACATAGACCAACTAGAAGATGCCACATCACCACCTTTAGAAGCATGAAAACCTGGGTCAACCATTCTGCGATCACGCAACTACGGGAAACTAACCGCCAGCCAAGTCACCAGATGCTAGCCGATAATCGCGAGGAATGAAATGATCACGTGACTACACATTCACCAGGTCATGAGATGTCAGTCGCTTAACCACTAGAATCAGGAGATCAATAGATAACTGCTAGTTGCCAGGTCGCCAGAAGGAAAACTAACCGCGAGGCAACCGAAAACCATGAAGAACCGGGACCACGCGGACAGGTGGCAGGTGGTTGCATGATCGCATGTCAGAAAATTCTGACATGTGGCCATGCGACAGCCAATTAGGAAGAGCCCTCGAAGGCCTAGGCCCACCTTTCATCGCACTTGTGCACTTAAGGAAAGCCGACAGACAGGGAACTGGGAGGTTGAAAACACACAAAGTTTTCACAATAGCAAAGGATAAAAAACACACAAGGTTTTCGACATTGACACAAAGGTATACAAGGATGTGAAAACATCGAGGACTTACGCAAGGCAAAAAGGTCAAAAACAACATGGGTTTTTAGAAACACTGTGGGTTTTCGACACTTAGGTAGATTTTTAAATGTTTCCCTACAGACCTTAGAATTTTAATATTTTTCTGGATCTTGTGAATTAGCGTGTGAAATTTGGACCAGAGCAAGGTGACAACATGGAGAGCACAGGGCAGGAGGCAATGAAGAACACTTGCAAGGAAAATAGGCCATTTTCATAAAATTTTGCTATGACTAGAAAATGGGCTAAGAGTGGCTCTGGTTGGGGATGCATGGCTCTTGCAGGCATGGCAAGAATTCAGAATCATTGGGAGAGCAGACCAACTCAAAATATGCAGGGAACAGGAAGGGAAAGCACACAACAAGAAAGGGAAAGGTATTTACAGAGTTTACAAATATGTACAACTAGGCTCAAGGCCTCAAAAGAAAACCAGTGACCCTCCTGCATCAAAAATTTGGTTTTCATCCACATATGTGACCCCAAGTCTGAAAAATTCTATACCATTCTGCTGCACACATATGTGAGTACTCATGGGCTGAAGAATAAACTTGCACTGATCACCACCCATGTTTTTTCAGCCATGACTATCATATTCATATTCAAACTCCAAGAAGTAGGGAGCATCATCTACTTCTCCTTGATGACTAGAAACAAAAATTTGATCTAGTAATACATCAAAAAATGCAGAATATTGACTGTCATGCATTACCATAAAATTACCTGGCTGAGAAGGAAATAGATCCTCTGATTTACCTTCACACATTGCTTCAGCCACTAAGAAACTTGTCTCTTCAATGATGTCTTCATGAATTAGACCATGAACCAAGTGAAGGTCATCTTCAAAGCTCTTATGATAGGGGAACACTATATCATTACTTTCACCAAAAGAATTTATGTCCCAACTGCTAAAAGCAAAGTCTTCAACACTGTCACAATCAGTATCATATTTATCAAAAGAAGGGAAAGGGCTTGAACAAGGAACTTGTTCATCACTACAATCTTGATGATAGGAAAACACACTATCATGTCCTTCTACCTCCTCTTCTGCAGGGTCATTACATGAGGAGATCTCTGATGAAAAAGGATCATCACTATCACTTTGAACACTGGCCTCATTATCAGTGTCAAAGACCACATCATAGGGGGGCTGCAAATCAAAATCCAAAGCAGGGGCATACCTTTGAAATTCTTCAGCCAAGAGTACTGAAATCCTTTCACTGCTCAATGGACTTTGGACTTCTTTTTCATCTTCCTCAGTTTCACCCCTGGTGCTGCAAATATCATTCTTCTCCAGGACAAGAATGGAGACATCCGGCCTTAGATCATCTTGTGTGAATAAATCAATGTAGGAATCATCATCTGCATCATATTCAACATCTTCTCTTTCACACAAAACATCATCAATCTGGGACAAGAAAATTGCCTTCTCATGTTGACAAGAAGAAAAATCTGTAGACAAAAAGAAAATATTACCATCCTCAGATTCATCTTCAACATCCTCATATGCACTGACCTCAAAATTAGCTTCATAATCAACACTCTCTACGTAGTGAGAATCAACATTAGAAACACTGGCCTCCTCATGAACATCATCAGGAGCTACCAGTCTTAGCAATCTTATGTCCTTTGCTAACTGCCAGTTCACCAATTTCAACCTTGCTAATTCCTTCTTGAGAGCAACAAATTTATCAAAATGCTCAACAAACTTAGCTCTCAACACATCCCAAGAAGGGATTGAACATGAAGGCAAGGACAAGAACCACTTCCTTGCACCATCAGAAAATGTGTGCACAAATAACGTCATGGCAATATCTTCATGTTCAACATCTATATCTCCAAAAATATCCATGACAACATCAATATGCTGGCTTGCAGAAATAGATCCACCAGCCATGAATCTCGGCAAGCACTTCCCATCCTCAACAAAAAACTCATTAGAGGCACCTTCAATGCCATCAAAACAAAAGGGCCTATATTCCTCCATTAGGAACTGCCCACTACAACTCATCCCTCTGCAATAGTGCTTAACACTTGATAGGGATACATTTCAACAAAAGAATACCTGGAAGTTTTGCAGCAGAAGACCTTTGGCTGGAAGCAAGGTAGATCTAGAGCTCTCCATGCAGCTCCATTAGAAAATGATAGTGTAGAGTCGCCACCTCGTTGAGAGGAAAGAAATACTTTATTTCTTATTCCAACCAAAACTTAACTAGGATCAATACACTATCTATTAGAAAATACACTGATCAAACAGAGAACTCAGAGTCGCCACTCAACACTTAGTGAGAAGATGTAGCAAGTGCTTGTTGTATATTTGACTCTATTCTTTCAACCAAGACTCTAGGATGATCTAGCCAAACAAGGAAGCTTGTTTTCATTTACCTCTTCCCCAGTAGAGTCACCATCTTGTTGGTGACTCGGATGGGCCAAACCAATCTGGTCAAAAGATTTTGACTACTTCAAGATAACTGCAACTAGAGACCTTAATAGGTTATCTTTATATTCTCCCCAGTAGATTCACCATCTTGTTGGTTCTTTTCCTTGTAGGACCAAGCTTGAATCAAATAGTTGGGATTAGACTCACAGGTTAGGCACTCAAGCTTGACAAGAAAAATAAACCAATTGATGAGGATAGAGAGAAATCCTCCTTCTTTGAGCTCCACATTCACTCATGTGGGTATTGCCTTATCTACACACTCAAGAAACCTCATGAAAAAACCAAAGGCCTGTAGACAGATTAATGTGGAATAGCAATCAATCTCCTATAGGTATCTTGTACCCCAATGATAGAAAGTCTCATGCAATAGCCCTACTTGCATGGAATGAGATTGAAAGCTAGAAACCTATCCTAACAACATGAAAGGGAAAGGGTGGAACTGAAAGGAAATGATTTTAAATGGAGTTTGAAGGGAACCCTAAGAAACCCTAAGTCTCTCATAGACTAGTGCCTTATCCAATGGGCAGCAGAGTCAAATACTTCACTACAACAGAGCTATGAAACAAGAAGACAACACACTCACCCTGACCAGATCATACATTACCAAACCACCTGTGCACCCAAATATGTTATCACTTATCCAAAGGAAGACCTAGGAATAAGTAATACATTAACCAGCCTCCACTAGAAGACAAACATGATGCATCTTTGATACCCCAGCCCATACATATCTGAACACTAGTCCTAGACTCAGTTGCTTCTATGAAAACAACTCCATTGCAGACACTCACTAGAAATGCAAGTAGAAAGAGTACACACCCTTGATGCTGTAATCTATAAGTCTAAAACCCAAATGGAGACAATCTGATACAAGAACAAGTATGCTGCAATCTCATACATAAGACATCTGTTACAATTTCATTATATTCCCATAGCTAGAAAGGACAGAGGGAACACCCTGTATGCAGAGAAGAAGGAAAAATCTACAGGAATAGGACCCTTCACTAGAACCAATTCTCCTCAAAAAATTTGCAGAAGAAGGAACCCTTACAAAAATGAACAACCTACAATTTATACCACTAGCTGCCTTGGAATTCTCTAGAAGAATGCAACAAGCTTAGGGACAGCTAGGGTAAGGGTTTTGACTACCCAACCAATCAAAGATTAAATCAAGATTTATTACAGGGGTAGGAAACCAAGAACCTCAAGGAAATAGATTAGAGAAGATCTCCAATTATGATAATTCTTAGAACAGAGCATAGAAGATCACAAATCTACCTAGAGAGCAAGTCAAAATAGCCACCCTAAAATCATGCCTTGAGCCAACAAAACTGTCCTCCTCCACATGGCACAAATCCCTACAAACCCTCAAAACACCCTGGACCACACTAGAACGGCGGAGAAGATTAGTTTCACCAACTCGAGCCCTTCCTGTCATCAATTCCAGTCCTTCCTGGTCGCTGGAAATGCCTCTGAGATTCAAATTCAAACTCTAATGGCTACCTCTTGGCGCTAGCAGCACATCGGCGGTCTTGACTCGATCAGAGATCGACAATTAAGTCCCGGCCGTAGATCTCTCTACCTTTCCCAGGTTTCAGATCCTCTAACTCATCAAGCACCTCAGGTTTCATTCCATGAACTGGCGATAAGGCAATATCCCAGTCACGGAATGAAAATCTTAACTCTAGTTACACTCAGCGACCACACCACTGCACATGCTAAAACTACCACTTAAGTCATCTGGTGAACTGGCAACAAAATATTTTCGCCAGTTCGTAGAAAGAATAGCACTGCCGCCAAATCATCCCGTGAACCCGCGACAAGAAGAAAATTTTTCAAGCCGCTAAAATTTATCTAGTCTGACAAACCTCAGACCCCACCATTAACTCTGCAACCATGATGCCTGATGCCACCTGTCGCCATGCCTTAGACCTGGGCCCGCCATACACCACATGGCACACTGTCACTCGCTGCAACTGCTGAGTCATACCTATCATAGGACCCACACTCTGCAACCCTTTGAAATCGAACGGTGGGTGCATGATCGCAAGAGGTTTGACACCTCCCATGAGATCATGCGCCAACCACTAGATCTACCATGCCATCCACTCCGTAGAATCACTCGGGCCCATTGCAAACAAAACCCTCGGCATCACATCGGATGGTGGGTGCATGATCGCAAGGGGAAAGAATATTCCTTGCGATCACACGCTGACCATAGATTAAAATCACTAACAAAAGCCCCTCTGACATACTGCTACATCACCACACAGACCAACTAGAAGAGGCCACATCACCACCTTTAGAAGCATGAAAACTTGGGTCCACCATTCCGTGATCATGCGACTATGGGAAACTAACCGCTAGCCAAGTCGCCAGATGCTAGCCGATAATCGCTAGGAATGAAATGATCACATGACTACATAGTCACCAAGTCGTGAGATGCTAGCCACTTAACCGCCAGAATCAGGAGATCAATAGATAACTGCTAGTCACCAGGTCGCCAGAAGGAAAACTAACCGCGAGGCAGTCGAAAACCATGAAGAACAGGGACCACGCGGACAGGTGGCAGGCGGTCGCATGATCGCATGTTAGAAAAGTTTGACATGCGGCCATGCGATAGCCAATCAGGAAGAGCCCTTGAAGGCCTAGGCCCACCTGTCATCGCACTTGCGCACTTAAGGAAAGCTGACAAACAGGGAACTGGGAGCTCGAAAACACACAAAGTTTTCACAACAGCAAAGGATCGAAAACACACAAGGTTTTTGAAATTGACACAAAGGTAAACAAGGATGCAAAAACATTAAGGACTTACGCAGGGAAAAAAGGTTGAAAACAACATGGATTTTCAGAAACACTGTGGGTTTTTGACACTTAGGCAGATTTTAAAATGTTTCCCTACAGACCTTAGAATTTTAATATTTTTCTAGATCTTGTGAATTAGCACGTGAAATTTGGACCAGAGTAAGGTGACAACATGGAGAATATAGGGCAAGAGGCAATGAAGAACACTTGCAAGGAAAATAGGCTATTTTCATAAAAATTTTCTATGATTGGAAAACGGGCTAACAGAATAGATCTACTAGGTTGAAGTTCAAGAAGGATTTTAAGGAGAGAAAGTTGGACTAGGAGGTGGCTCCTGAAACTCAATAGGAGTATGAACCTAAATGGTGTGAAGATACATAAGACTCAAATGGCGATTAATATGGAAAGGAAAATGATGAGTAGAATGATAATAAGGAAGACAAATCCCTAGATATTAATGTAAATTTAGCTTCCTTGTTGTGGACATAGTTAACTTGGCTTGTATCTCCCCTATTTTTCAAAAGGAAGAATTTATGAAAAATAAGTCCCTTGCCCATAACTTCGAGTGTGAAAATGAAAATACTATGATGAATCAGATTAAGGACCTCCATAATAGACTAGATGCTCTATAAAAGTTCATTCCTCATGCTATTTCTAAAGAGGAATTTAATGTTTCCATATCTTTTTTGTGTAGGTTGATTAATAGTTTAATGATTAAAGCTTTCTTTGGAGTAGCTAAGAAAATAGTAGATTGAGATAAAGCGCCATGAAAAGGAACTAGCTTGGAAACAAAGAACAAGAACCTTAGGATGATGATTTTTATGATTGAAAGAAGGATTTTAATTGTATCTTGAAGGACTAGGAGGCTATTTCTAGCTCTAAATGATTTCCTTTATATTTTTATTTTGGTATCATTGAAATTTTGTTAAGACTATTTCTATTACGGTTAAACTTTACAATCTTATTATATTATGTTGCGATCTCTATAACTGGGACTATACATTTCTTCTCATTCACAATATAGATTTCTTATGTTATTGTAAAATGATTCTACTTTAGTATTATGGAAAAGAATAGTACTTTAGATAACTTTTAGAGTTATTCAATTGAACTATTCCTATGGTTTATTATTTAATTTCTCTTTGATAGCTTTGGCAACTTCCAATTGTAATGGCCTAAAGTTTAGATCTTTGTTGGATTCTATAATGTGAATTTTTATGTTTGGGTTTAGGGCCCTCTCAATACCATCTTAATCAAAAACATTATGACACCATAATTTTTTTGCATGCAAACCCTGTTAGGGTAAAAACATGATGGGGATTGAACCCAGAAGTAATTACTTCTACATAAATAAAATCCCAGTTAAGGGATATAGTACATAAGGGGGATGAAATTGCATTCAAGAACACTTCTTATAGAACACTACTCAAAGTACAACATATTAAGTCTCACTACCATACAAATTTCTTGGACTCCAATCCAAAATAGTGAACTAGGTAATACCATGAACTATGCTCATGCAATTGCATATAGGTATAGTACATAATCATCAAGCTAACCTTTTTATTTAGGTTATTTTCACATACATCATTTCCACATTTTAAATCTATACTTTTCTTTATATCCTTTCGCAATTGCATCATCAAATTATTACAAAAGTCAAGCTTATATACTCAATTGCAAACATAATAACATAATTGGTCATCCTGGAGAACATAAATTATAACATGTGAAGTGTCATCCCAAATCCATTCACAAATATTCATGCTAAACCTTGAATGATACATCATTAATATCTTCTACCATGTTGGATTCATCAAACTAAACTAGTAAATGTATTGGATCATCGATCTGTTAAGATTGTTCATCAACCCAATAGTTGATTGTCACTATTCTTCATAATTTACTTTATAGATGATACTCATAACTTAATAGCTCAAACAAATAATAACATAAATAGGTGTGATCATAGACTAACATAGTATATACCCCATAAAATCTTCCTCTATCTTTTTAACTCATAATTCATCCATACCTATCTATACCAATCCATTTACCAAACCATGTATACTATTCCTATTCTACCATACTTAGCCAAATTATCAATCTAGGCTTTGGTAATTTCAAAATATCATAAGTGACCATAAGAAACCTATGTAATGTCCATCGATTACAATATAAAAAGCTTCTATAGAAGTGTCTATTTCCAACTTTGAGTTCTATTTTTGCAAAAGTGCATGTTTTTCATCATGAATCCAAAGGGAACACTCACACACTATGATTATAAAGTTTCATTTTAAATGTAAAATTTTGGTTTGGTTACAAATTAATCCTTATATAAAGTTCCAAAAATTATGGGGGAACAAAAGATAATCAAGATGGTATATGTGTTTTATATTTTTCACAATTCGTCAAGAACTACTCTTGATTTTAGTATTCTACAAGCAAAAATCTAAGCTTGGTAGCATGGATCCTATTGTGACTATACAACCCTTAAATCCTTTCAATTATCATGATTAGGATTTGAAATTGATTCTTATACTAAAGAATAAAGGCTGATACAGTGTAACAATAAGAAAAGTACCTAATGCCACAAAGGACAAATAATTTTTATTTAATAAGTGTGACCAAGCATTTTTCTTTCTATGTTTAAATTTATCTTCTCAATTACTATTTCATTTTGAGAACTTACAAAACACCCAACAAATTATGGGAAGCTCTCAAAACACTATTTGGGATAATTAATGAGCTTAGAAGACATGAGTTGGAAAATTAACTCCTAGGTTTTACTCCAAGTATTTCAAGTTTGGAGGATTTCTTTGCTAAATTGAAATCGTTGGAGTTGTAATCGAAAGATTATGGAAATGAAAAGAAAGGGGATCAATTAATCCTTTGTATAGTTTCCAAACTAGATTCTAAATTTTATATGTCTGTCTCTACTTTCAATTCTACTAAAAGATCCCTTGGTACTTTCTTGTTGATTTTAAAAGGAAACCAGAAAAGTTAATTAAAATGGGTACATTGAAATCTACTATCACACAATCTCTAATTGTAGAAAGTGAGAAGTAAAAAATGATAAAGGAGAGAAGAAGAACACTAAAAAGGACAAGGAAGGGAAAAAACAAGATAAAATTGACAACTCAACAAAGTAAATCAATTAATGAGAGAGTTAAATATTCCTTTTGTAACAAAAATTGTCATGAAGAACCTCAATGCATGAAAAAATTTGAGCATCTTAATTTTATACTAAGTAATAATAATATTGTGGTAACTAATTCTGTTAAAGCATCGTATTCAAATAAGGAAATTACTAATGACAAACATAAATTTAAAGGTATGGTTTTATTTGCTAAAGCGATTATAGATTCTAGTTTTACACACCATATGGGATCTCAACTTGATGTGAAATCTTCAGATCCTGATTCTAGTCCTGATAATTTAGATGATTTAGCACATGAGATTCATGTTTAGGAATATTTTCAGGAAAGGCCGCAATCTCTTCATGGTGTGTGGTCTACATTAGCAACAACATCATCCTTTGGTGGGGCCTTATATGATTCATCTATTCTTATCTATTTTTTATTGGGTAGCTTTTCCCTCTATCTTTTATATCTTTCTCCATTTATGAGAGACTTCATTATACTTGGGTATCTCATTAGGCTAGTAGCGAAAATGCATTTTTTTAATCTTATCCTTCTAATTTATTCTTCAGTCGAGATGTTAGAGTATTTATTTTATTTAATTACACTTAGGATTTTAATCTTACTTAGTCACCCATTCAATTGCAACAGTTGTTGATGCAAGTTGTCATAATTTAGGAGTTGTCTAGACAAGTTACAATTCTATTTCAACATATTATCTTAGTTTAGTGGGAGGAATATCACCACTACTCATTGAGTATTGGGTTTGACTTCTAATTTAACCCAATCACTCTTGCTATATATGTACTTTGCTTCTCTAATAAATGCATGATTGAATTTGGCTCTATCTTTTGTTATTGTGCTTCATTTTATCTCTTTTAGATTCTAAATTATAGAAGAAATTTTTTAATAAGCATTCAACTCTTTATCGAGAGACCTCAAACAAAAGTATTCTTTCACAACTACAATAATATCATTTTCCACGGTATCCCAAAAACTCTAGAAGAAAAATATGGGAAAAATATGTAGGTTAGGAGCCTTATATGCTTCAAAAGAAAAAATAGCAATAGAAACTTCCCCGTCTGAAGGAAGTCAAGTAAGGGCTTCATTCATCTCTCCTGAAACTAGAGATGGAATTTCACTTAACAAATTTTGCAAGAAAATAGGGTTAAGGATTTGGTCATTTTAAAGTAGGGAAGTGAGTTCCATAACCACATACATAAAATCCTCATCTTTAGTCAAAGGTCATCCCATTATCTTTGATGTAATGAAATATATTGGAAACCATCTGTTTTAGGGTAGACATATGAAAAACTTTAGTATTATGATCACCACTTTGGAGTTAGATACCTTGAGACCTCTTCTTCCAAAAATATTCCTCCTTAGCAATAATTTCATGAGGCTTAGAAAAGGATGAATATTTCCTAATTGATCAATGCATCATAAGCCCCCAAAAATTGGATCAAGGCTTCAACAACATCTAGCTCTCTTTTCAAATGACTCTTGATATTAAAGATATGTTGAAATAATTACTTGTTCCATTTAAAAATAATAGATTTTACCACAACTAATTTCTTGACCATGTGACACATAATAGTACTAGGGATGCAAATGGACCACAAGTATTTAATAGTTTGTTTCTTAAGATTGAGATTGAGAGTCCAATTTCTTTGAAATATTAAAGGATATTTTTTCTTTCTATATCCACAATCAGTGGTTAAAGAAATGGGAAAATGATTCGAGCCAATCAAGAAGGATAGAAAGTCTACAAGAGAAAAAAATAGCCAATCTATTTATATCAAAGCATAATAAAGTTTTACTTTAGTAATATCTGCTCCCCTGCATTTTTTAAACCATGTATAAGATGCACGTTGACGTTCCATATCCAAATGGCCTTGAGAATTAACTAGATACAACAAATACTTTCAGCTAACTTGAGCAATAGGAGACCCACTCTTCTTATAAAAAATGTGAATATGCTTGTTCAAATCCATAATTATAATCTATTTAAAACAAAAATTAGAGGCTCTAATGCTATACAAAGATGACCACAAATTTATCCTATCTACTTTATTTTCAAGGACGCAAATATTGTACAATGTCACCCATATTGAACCATCCTTAAGATGTTCAATCCTACAATAAATATGGCTAAGGGAAGGAAAAATTTAATACCTTTGACAAGCCACAAATTCCAAAAAATTATGAGACCACTTGAAGAACCACACACATCAAAATAGTGAACCCTAGAATATTTAAATAGGTTATTCTAGAACCAATGAATTTTTACTTTTAAATTTGCATCTATTGAACATGAAAATATCCAATTTATGATCCCTTATCATATTGAAGATAAAATATTGTGCTTATGAGGGTGTTGAAAATCCCTTATGTTCTATGAAAGTATCTTCATTTAAAAAAGGAATAAGAGCTAGAGAGGCTCATTTATGAATATTTCTCTACAAATTGTCTACCACATAAAATTTAATTTGTTTATCTTACATTTTCATAGATGTAGGAATACAAATACTATTTGAATCTACACCACTATCCATCTTCTGACTATTTCTGATTCTGATACTAGATGTTTGAGGAGTAACTTTATGTATGGGTTTATCTTTAACTAGAGTCAAAGGTGTTAGGAATAGTCCCAAGAGATAACTGAGAGGGGGGGGGGGGGGGTGAATCATTTATGTACTAGATTCAATTATTTATCCAATTAAGTATTTAAGAACATTAAGCACATACACAATAACACATGAACTCACTTTTGGTTATGGGGAAACCAAAATAGGTAAAAAACCCTGATGGGAATCAAAACCCACTAAAACTGCACTAGTGTATAATGATCCCTGTTAGAAGACCTTACAATGATGTTAGGAGTTGATCTTTACAACACAATAACTATAGTGACCTGGTTAACGGTCAGACCCTATTAGGAGTCTTTTAAAATTAACCCTATTAGGGGTGAGGACGCACTATCTTAGAGCTCAGTGCTGAAAGGGGTAAAGGTTGCAACCTTCTGAATAATAGATACATGCTATATCTACAAATGGTGAAATGCAAAGTAGACCTACTGTCTTCATCAGTTCCAATGAATAGCACACACTCTTTAATTTTTCACATAGACCTTCTGCTGATGGCACAAGACTTTAGACCTTTTGCTCTGCTCTTGTCTTTTAACTCAATGCCATACTTAGCAATAAAAAATGACTACCTATAAGTATCTTTCCTCTAAATGACTCTTTATTGAGAGACCTCAAACAAAAGTATTCTTTCACAACTGCAATAATATCATTTTCTATAGTATCCCAAAAACTCTAGAAGAAAAATATGGGAAAAATATGTAGGTTAGGAGCCTGATATCCTTCAAAAGAAAAAATAGCAGTAGAAACTTCCCCATCTGAAGGAAGTCAAGTAAGGGCTTCATTCATCTCTCCTGAAACTAGAGATGGAATTTCACTTAACAAATTTTGCAAGAAAATAGGGTAAAGGATTTGGTCATTTTAAAGTAGGGAAGTGAGATCCATAACCACATACATAATATCCTCATCTTTAGTTAAAGGTCATCCCATTATCTTTTATGGAATGAAATATATTGGAAACCATTTGTTTTAGAGTAGACATATAAAAAACTTTAGTATTATGATCACCACTTTGGAGTTAGATACCTTGAGACCTCTTCTTCCAAAAATATTCCTCCTTAGCAATAATTTCATGAAGCTTAGAAAAGGATGAATATTTCCTAATTGATCAATGCATCATAAGACCGCAAAAATTGGATCATGGCTTCAACAACATCTAGCTCTCTTTTCAAATGACTCTTGATATTAAAGATATGTTGAAATAATTACTTGTTCCATTTAAAAATAATAGATTTTACCACAACTAATTTCTTGACCATGTGACAGATAATAGTACTAGGGATGCAAATGGATCACAAGTCTTTAATAGTTTGTTTCTTAAGATTGAGATTGAGAGTCCAATTTCTTTGAAATATTAAAGGATATTTTTTCTTTCTATATCCACAATCAGTGGTTAAAGAAATGGGAAAATGATTTGAACCAATAAAAAAGGATAGAAAGTCTACAAGAGAAAAAATAGCCAATCTATTTATATCAAAGCATAATAAAGTTTTACTTCAGTAATATCTGCTCCCCTACATTTTTTAAACCATGTATAAGATGCACATTGACGTTCCATATCCAAATGGCCTTGAGAATTAACTAGATACAACAAATACTTCCAGGTAACTTGAGCAATAGGAGACCCACTCTTCTTATAAAAAATGTGAATATGGTTATTCAAATCCACAATTATAATCTATTTAAGGGTATGTGTAGTATCATGGTATACCAAACTAGGCCCTTAATTGGCAATGAAAATTCATAAAATTAGGTTTTAGCAAGTTGATATAAAAATTTGAACAATTTATAAATATTATATAAAAAATATGTAAGAAGAGAATTTGTAAAAAATTGAATTTATTTTCGAAGATTCTAGAGCTTTTTTGAAAAAAAATTATTCTATATGTTGAAAATTTCAAATTTCAATGTAGTAGTACAAAAATTTCACGAAAAAAATAGGAAGTAGGTGTATGTCTGACCACCTTAAAGAGAATCAAATGATAATTGTTTTTGAAAATATTCTAAATATAAGTAGTAGACTCATGCCTATATGTGAAACAAATTTTTTAAATTTTTTTTTATAAGTAAATAATTGATTATATTTTTTCTTGTACAACTTTTCCAGAATACAAAAAATCTCCCATCTATCCACGTTAACTTAGTCTAAACTTTATCAAATTGAAAACTTTTTTTATTTTTCTTGTAGTAGGAAAAGCATAGAATGTGACACATGTTTTGGATTTCAAAAATGTTATGCAATTTGAAAGTTATAGCTATTTTTCAATAAGTCTATCAATCAGGACTAGAAAGATAATAAGTAGGTGCATGTCTAACCACATTAAACAAAATTAAATGATAATATTTTTTTACAAGATTATGGATAAAAATAGTAGACTCATGTCTGGATGTGATGTATATTTTTTCGTATTTTTTTTCGAAGTAAATAATTAATTATGATTTTTCTACTACAAATTTTCTTGAATATAAAAACTCTCGTGTCTAACCACCTTAACTTAGTTTAAACTTCATCAAATTGAAAGAATTGTTTTTTATTATTGTATTAGGTGAAACATAGAATGTGATGTATATTTCAGATTTTAAAAATGTTATATTGTTTGAAAGTTATAGTTGTTTTTCAAAAGGTCTATCAATTAGGACTTCTTTTTCACATCGCCACTTTTTGGCATACCATGATCCTGCACATACCCTTAAAATGAAAGTTAGAGGCTCTAATGTATACAAAGATGACCACAAATTTATCCTATCTACTTTATTTTCTAGGACATAAATATTTTACAATGTCACCCATATTGAACCATTCTTAAGATGTTCAATCCTACAATAAATATGGTTAGGGGAAGAAAACATTCAATACCTTTGACAAACCACAAATTCCAAAAAATTATGAGATCACTTCAAGAAACACAAACATCAAAATAGTGAACCCTAGAATATTTAAATAGGTGATTCTAGAACCAATGAATTTTTACTTTTAAATTTGCATCTATTGAACATGAAAATATCCAATTTATGATCCCTTATCATATTGAAGATAAAATATTGTGCTTATGAGGGTGTTTAATCGCCCTTATGTTCTATGAAAGTATCTTCATTTAAAAAAGGAATAAGAGCTAGAGAGGCTCATTTATGAATATTTCTCTACAAATTGTCTACAACATAAAATTCAATTTGTTTATCTTATATTTTCATAGATGTAGGAATACAAATACTATTTGAATCTACACCACTATCCATGCTCTGACTATTTCTAATTTTGATACTAGATGTTTGAGGAGTAACTTTATGTATGGGTTTATCTTTAACCAGAGTTGAAGGTGTTAGGAATAGTCCCAAGAGATAACTGAGAGAGCAGGGGGGGTGAATCAGTTATCTACTAGATTCAATTATTTATCCAATTAAGTATTTAAGAACATTAAGCACATAAACAATAACACATGAACACACTTTTGGTTACAGGGAAACCAAAATTGGTAAAAAACCCCGGTGGGAATCGACACCCACTAAAACTACACTAGTGTATATTGCTCCCTCTTAGAAGACCTTACAATGTTGTTAGGAGTTGATCTTTACAACGCAATAAGTATAGTGACCTGGTTAAGGGTTAGACACTATTAGGAGTCTTTTAAAATTAACCATGTTAGGGGTAAGGACGCACTGTCCGAGAGCTCATTTCTCAAAGGGATAAATAATGCAACCTTCTGGATAATAGATACACACTATAGCTGCAAATGGTGAAATGTGAAGTAGAACTATTGTCTTCATCAGTTCCAATGAATACCACACACTATTTACTTTTTCACATAGACCTTCTGCTAATGGCACAACACTTCACACCTTCTGCTCTGCTCTTGTCTTTTAACTCTATGCCATACGTAGCAATCACAAATGATTGCCTATAAGTATGTTTCCTCTAAATGACTCTTTATCGAGAGACCTCAAACAAAAGTATTCTTTCACAACTACAATAATATCATTTTCCATACTATCCCAAAAACTCTAGAAGAAAGAAATGGGAAAAATATATAGGTTAGGAGCCTAATATCCTTCAAAAGAAAAAATAGTAGGAGAAACTTCCCCATCTGAAGGAAGTCAAGTAAGGGCTTCATTCAACTCTCCTAAAACTAGAGCTGGAATTTCACTTAACAAATTTTTCAAGAAAATAGGGTTAAGGATTTGGTCATTTTAAAGTAGGGAAGTGAGCTCCATAACCAGATACATAATATCCTCATCTTTATTCAAAGGTCATCCCATTATCTTTGATGGAATGAAATATATTGGAAACCATCTGTATTAGAGTCAACATATGAAAAAATTTAGTATTATGATCACCACTTTGGAGTTAGATAGCTTGAGACCTCTTCTTTCAAAAATATTCCTCCTTAATAATAATTTCATGAAGCTTAGAAAAGTATGAATATTTCCTAATAGATCAATTCATCATAAGCCCCCAAAAAATGGATCAAGGCTTCGACAACATCTAGCTCTCTTTCCAAATGACTCTTTATATTAAAGATATGTTGAAATAATTACTTGCTCCATTTAAAAATAATAGATTTTACCACAACTAATTTCTTAACCATGTGACACATAATAGTACTAGGGATATTTTTTCTTTCTATATCCACAATCAGTGGTTAAAGAAATGGGAAAATGATTCGAGCCAATAAAAAATGATAGAAAGTCTACAAGAGAAAAAAATAACCAATCTATTTATATCAAAGCATAATAAAGTTTTACTTTAGTAACATCTGCTCCCCTGCATTTTTTAAACCATGTATAAGATGCACGTTGACGTTCCATATCCAAATGGCCTTAAGAATTAACTACATACAACAAATACTTCCAGCTAACTTGAGCAATAGGAGACCCACTCTTATAATAAAAAATGTGAATATGGTTATTCAAATCCACAATTATAATCTATTTAAAATGAAAATTAGAGGCTCTAATGCTATACAAAGATGACCACAAATTTATCCTATCTACTTTATTTTCTAGGACACAAATATTTTACAATGTCACCCATATTGAACCATCCTTAAGATGTTCAATCCTACAATAAATATGGTTAAGGGAAGGAAAAATTCAATACCTTTGACAAGCCACAAATTCCAAAAAATTATAAGACAACTTGCAGAACCACACACATCAAAATAGTGAACCCTAGAATATTTAAATAGGTTATTCTAGAACGAATGAATTTTTACTTTTCCATTTGCATCTATTAAACATGAAAATATCC
Organism: Chamaecyparis obtusa; assembly: GCA_027943335.1. Lineage (NCBI taxonomy): Eukaryota > Viridiplantae > Streptophyta > Pinopsida > Cupressales > Cupressaceae > Chamaecyparis > Chamaecyparis obtusa. The sequence goes on from BSBK01001588.1 coordinate 85,728, forward strand.
AATTTATGATCCCTTATCATATTGAAGATAAAATATTGTGCTTATGAGCATGTTTAATCTCCCTTATGTTCTATGAAAGTATCCTCATTTAAAAAGGGAATAAGAGCTAGAGAGGCTCATTTATTAATATTTCTCTACAAATTGTCTACCACATAAAATTCATTTTGTTTATCTTATATTTTCATAGATGTAGGAATACAAATACTATTTGAATCTACACCACTATCCACGCTCTGACTATTTCTAATTTTGATACTAGATGTTTGAGGAGTAACTTTATGTATGGGTTTATCTTTAACTAGAGTCAAAGGTGTTAGGAATAGTCCCAAGTGATAACTTAGAGGGGGGGGGTGGGGGAGGTGAATCAGTTATCTACGAGATTCAATTATTTATCCAATTAAGTATTTAAGAACATTAAGAACATAAACAATAACACATGAACACACTTTTGGTTACGGGGAAACCAAAATAGGTAAAAAACCCCGATGGGAATCAACACCCACTAAAACTGTACTAGTGTATGACTATCCCTATTAGAAGACCTTACAACCCTATTAGGAGTTGATCTTTACAATTCAATAAGTATAGTGACCTGGTTAAGGGTCGGACCCTATTAGGAGTCTTTTAAAATTAACCCTGTTAGGGGTGAGGATGCACTGTCCAATAGCTCATTGCTCAAAGGGGTAAAGGCTGCAACATTCTGGATAATAGATACACACTATATTTGCAAATGGTGAAATGCGAAGTAGAGCTACTATCTTCATCATTTCCAATGAATAGCACACACTCTTTACTTTTTCACATAGACCTTCTGCTGATGGCACAACACTTTGCACCTTCTATTCTTCTCTTGTCTTTTAACTCAATTCCATACTTAGCAATCACAAATGACTTCCTATAAGTATCTTTCCTCTAAATGACTCTTTATCGAGAGACCTCAAACAAAAGTATTCTTTCACAACTGCAATAATATCATTTTCCATAGTATCCCAAAAACTCTACAAGAAAAATATGGGAAAAATATGTAGGTTGGGATGCTTATATCCTTAAAAATAAAAAATAGCAATAGAAACTTCCCCATCTAAAGGAAGTCAAGTAAGGGCTTCATTCATCTATCCTAAAACTAGAGATTGGATTTCACTTAACAAATTTTGCAAGAAAAGAGGGTTAAGGATTTGGTTATTTTAAAGTAGGGAAGTGAGTTCCATAACCACATACATAATATCCTCATCTTTAGTCAAAGGTAATCCCATTATTTTTTATGGAATGAAATATATTGGAAACCATCTGTTTTAGAGTAGACATATGAAAAGCTTTAGTATTATGATCACCACTTTGGAGTTAGATAGCTTCAGACCTCTTCTTCCAAAAATATTCCTACTTAGCAATAATTTCATGAATATTAGAAAAGGATAAATATTTCCTAATTGAGCAATGCATCATAAGCCCCCAAAAATTGAATCAAGGCTTCAACAACATCTAGCTCTCTTTTCAAATGACTCTTTATATTAAAGATATGTTGAAATAATTACTTGTTCCATTTAAAAATAATAGATTTTACCACAACTAATTTCTTGACCATGTGACACATAATAGTACTAGGGATGCAAATGGACCACAAGTATTTAATAGTTTTTTCTTAAGATTGAGATTGAGAATTCAATTTCTTTGAAATATTAAAGCATATTTTTTCTTTCTATATCCACAATCAATGGTTAAAGAAATGGGAAAATGATTCAAGCCAATAAAAAAGGATAGAAAGTCTACAAGAGAAAAAAATAGCCAATCTATTTATATCAAAGGATAATCAAGTTTTACTTCAATAATATCTGCTCTCCTACATTTTTTAAACCATGTATAAGATGCACTTTGACATTCCTTATCCAAATGGCCTTGAGAATTAACTAGATACAACAAATACTTCCAGCTAACTTGAGCAATAGGAGACCTACTCTTCTAATAAAAAATTTGAATATGGTTATTCAAATCCACAAATATAATCTATTTAAAATGAAAATTCGAGGCTCTAATGCTATAAAAAGATGACCACAAATTTATCCTATCTACTTTATTTTCTAGGACATAAATATTTTACAATGTCACCCATATTGAACCATCCTTTAGATGTTTAATCCTAAAATAAATATGGTTAGGGGAAGAAAAAATTCAATACCTTTGACAAGCCACAAATTCCAAAAAATTATGAGACCACTTGAAGAACTACACACATCAAAATAGTGAACCCTAGAATATTTAAATAGGTTATTCTAGAACCAATGAATTTTTACTTTTTCATTTGCATCTATTGAACATGAAAATATCCAATTGATGATCCCTTATCATATTGAAGATAAAATATTGTACTGATGAGGGTCTTTAATCTCCCTTATGTTCTTTGAAATTATCTTCATTTAAAAAAGGAATAAGATCTAGAGAGGCTCATTTATGAATATTTCTCTACAAATTGTTTACCACATAAAATTCAATTTGTTTGTCTTATATTTTCATAGATGTAGGAATACAAATACTATTTGAATCTACACCACTATCCATGCTCTGACTATTTCTAATTTTGATACTAGATGTTTGAGGAATAACTTTATGTGTGGGTTTATCTTTAACCATAGTCGAAGGTGTTAGGAATAGTCCCAAGAGATAACTAAGAGGGGGGGAGGGGGGGGGTGAATCAGTTATCTACTAGATTCAATTATTTATCCAATTAAGTATTTAAGAACATTAAGCACATACACAATAACACATGAACACACTTTTGGTTACGGGGAAACCAAAATAGGTAAAAAACCTCGGTGGGAATTGACACCCACTAAAACTACACTGGTGTATAATGATCCCTGTTAGAGGATCTTACAACACTATTAGGAGTTGATCTTTACAATGTAATAAGTATAATGACCTGGTTAAGGGTCGGACCCTATTAGGAGTCTTTTAAAAATAACCATGTTAGGGGTGAGGATGCACTATCCGAGAGCTCATTGCTCAAAGGGGTAAAGGCTGCAACCTTCTGGATAATAGATACACACTATATCTGCAAATGGTGAAATGTGAAGTAGACCTACTATCTTCATTAGTTCCATTGAATATCACACACTCTTTACTTTTTCACATAGACCTTCTGCTGATGGCACAACACTTCACACCTTCTGCTCTGCTCTTGTCTTTTAACTCAATGCCATACTTAGTAATCACAAACTGCCTATAAGTATCTTTCCTCTAAATGATAATAAATTTGGCCTATTAGAACCATCTTGAAATCATATTAGAGAAACAAAAAAACTCTCCAATAACATCTTTGTTGGCTCTACTAAGCATGCAACACAAACTGGGACTTGTCCAACTCAATATGAGTGAACACGTCGCTTCACACTGTCGGCTCCACCAAATTAATTGATACTTTCTCCTCATGCTGAATTACGTCATGTGTTCTTCACAAAAAATTCTTAACTCTCCCATTGACACTAATCCAAGTGCACATACCAAATTTATAAGTGCAACTCTTGTGCCAATATAATCACTATTGACTCCTCTGGCTAAACTCAGGAAACTGTGACTGTTAATCATGAACATCATAACTAACTTCTATTGCATATATGACTCTATGTCCATGAACGTAGCTTCATACATATGTCTAAAACATACATATAAATGTGCAAGGTTGATGATAACTGTACTGTGAATCTCATACTGAACTCTATCTGTAACTCTGTCAGGAACACTGCTACACACTGTCTATATTCATAATCAATCTCTACCTTCATGATATAATGCTAATAACATATCTATGCATTATATGCTCAAGGCTCACTATTTAAGAATTCCACGCATGCTTCTTACCATATGTTGTCATCAATGAAAAACATATAGTCAGCTCTGGTTTTTTGGAAAATCTCCAACAATCTCCCCGTTTGGCATTGATGGCAACATATGGAATGAAAAATACCACCAATCCAAATGAGAAATTATTTTATAACATTCTCCATTTCCTCAACAAAACTCCCCCAAGGATGAATACTCCAACTGCTACAACTCTTATTGAATACTCCCCCTTACTTCATGCTCCTACTTATTTTCTTGTTTTTCTGAATACTCCTCCTTACTTCATGCTCATTTTTCTTGTTTTCTTGTTTTTCATGACTATATATTACTCCCCCTTTGACATCAATGGAAAAGGGTGCCAAAAAATTAAGTACTGGTACTAATCCTAAAGTAGAGCAGTCAACCCTTCATTAGTCACTGAGGACTGATGCACTCCTGCAAATTCTAATCCGATTCAGGGAAGGGAATTACTCCCAGCTTATCCCTGAGATACTCAAAAGTATCCTTAGGTAAATGCTTTTTGAATATGTCTGCTAGCTAATCTTTTGTACTCACATAATCCAACTTCACTTCATTCTCTTCTACTTTCTCTCTTAGGAAGTGATACTTTATCTCAATGTGTTTTGTCTTTGCATGCATTACAGGGTTCTTAGACATATTGATAGTGCTAGTGTTATCACAATGGATAAAAATAGGATAATCAATTTGAATACCAAAATATTTTATCATCTGTTTGATCCACACAATTGTAGAGCAATTTAATGCTTCTGCAACATACTCAGCTTCTATTGTTGACTGAGAAATACAATTTTTCTTCTTACTAGTCTAGATGATAAACCTATCTCCAAGAAATATTTCTCCTCTTGAGGTACTCTTCCTATCATCAATTCATCATGCCCAATCTGCATCTGTATACACATGAAGTTCTACATTTTCTGAATTAGGATACCATAAACCATAGTCTATAGCTCCTCTTAAGTATCTGAATATCCTCTTTACTGCCATGAGATGAGTCTGCTTAGGTTCTATTGCAAATCTTCCAACAATACCAACTGCATTGGAAACATCTAGTCTAGTTTGAGTAAGATATAAAAGTTTACCAATCATAGACTTATATAAGGTTATGTCTGCTACTGGTGAATCATGTTCTTTTGAAAGATTCCATTCTATTATCATAGGGGTACTAACTAGCTTGCAATCATCCATCTTGAATTTCTTCAAGATCTCTTTCACATACTGAGTCTGATTTATGAATATACCTTTATCTATCTGATGCACATTCAATCCAAAAAATTATTTGATAGGTCCAATCATGCTCATCTCAAATGCGCTCTACATATCCTTAGAAAATTCTACACTAACCTTGTCATTTCCACTGAAGATAATGTCATCAAAAAATATAGCAACTAACAATAGTCCATCATATGTTTCTCTTATGAAAAAATTCCAATCTTTTGTTCCTTTCTTGAATCCAATCTTTGTCAAGTATCCATCAAGTCTTTCATACCGTGCTCTAGGGGCTTTTTAAAGTCCATAGAGGGATTTCTTCAATTTGCATACCATATCAAGTTTGTTTGATAAGGTGAATCCTTCAGGCTACTCTATGTATACTTATTCCTTCAACTCTCTGTTTAGGAATGCTGACTTAACATCCATCTGGTATACCTTAAAGTCTTTGAAGGTAGAATAGACTAGGAACAACTTTATGGCTTCCAATCTTCTTATAGGGGGAAATGTTTATGAATAATCAATTCCTTCTCTTTGTGCATTACACTAGTCTTGCTTTGTTTCTTACCAATGTTCCATCTTCATTCATCTTATTTTTGAATATCCACTTGGTTCCAATCAAATTATTATCACTAGGCCTAGGTACCAATTCCCATGTATCATTATTAATTATTTGATCTAACTCTACTTTCATTACTTCATGCCAATTTGCATCATTTCATTCATCTTCAACACTTATAGGTTCAATCTGTGATAGTAAACATACCTCTTCATTTGCTGTGGAACTCTTTGCTTTTTATCTTGTCATGAATTTTCTACTCTGATCTCCAATGATGTCTTCCTTTGAATGATATGTAGATGTGAATTTAGTAATATTAGGTGTGACTCTCTCATCTTCCTTTTTTGTTTCTTCTTCACTTGTTTCAGGGTCATTGAATAGAACATCAATGCTATCAAACATTTCTTCAACAACTGCTTCACTACTGGTAGGTCAAGGTTCTTCTTCAATCATAGGTGCATAATCATGATATATCTCTTGAATCATGAACTTTTCATCAATCCTTACATGAGCACTTTCAATAATCTTCTTCAATCTCAGATTAAAACATCTATAAGCTTTTCTTTTAGTAGAGTAACATAGAAAAATACCTTCATCACTTCTTCAATCAAACTTGCCAATGGCTTCATCTCTCTTGATGTAGCACTTGCTACCAAAGATTCTGAAGTATCTGACTATAGGTACATTTCCAAACCATATCTCATAAGGTGTCTTGTCTATGCCTGGTATTAATTGAATTATGTTGATTATATAGACTATAGTATTGACTGCATCTCTCCAATAGGTGTGCACCACCTTTCCTTCAATCATGATAGTGTGTTGTGTTAAGAGTGATCCTATTCCTTCTTTCTGCTATTCCTTTATGTTGAGGGGTTCTACACTCACTTAATAGTCTCTTTATCCCATGTTCTTCGGAGTACTCATAAAATCTATCACAGGTGAATTCTCCTCCTATATCTAATCTCAGACATTTAATCTTCAATCCAGACACATTTACAACCTTAGCTTTGAATATTTTGAACTTCTCAAATACTTTAGACTTTTCCTTTAAGAATGCAACCCGCATCATTCTAGAATAATCATCAACAAAAAAAATAAAGTACCTTTCACCATAGCATGATCTTGTTTGAGTTGGTCCACATAAGTCTGTATGTATTAAATCCAATTTGTTCTCTACTAAAATGTTCTTGCTTCTGAATGAATTCCTCGCATGCTTTCTCATCACACATTCCCTGTATATTGTATCAACTAGTTTTTCTATTCTTGGAATATCTCTTACTTCCTTTACATTGCTTATCTTTACTATGCTTTCAAAATTGATGTGACATAGTCTTTTGTGCCATAACCAACTATCATCTATTTTAGCAACAAAATAACTTTCTTCAGGATTAAGCTAAAAAATATTAAATTTAGTCTTTGAACCAAATGTTATCATTTCTCCTTCTTTGCTACTTATGATGCACTTGGTGTCTTTGAATTCCAACTGATATCCTTTGTCAAGCAACTGTCCAACACTCAGTAAGTTATGCTGCAAACCATCAATATAAAGAACATCAACAGTGTTGTTTTTTCCATCCAAGGTGATAGCTCCTCTACCTATGATAGGTTTAGGAGTGTTGTCTCCAAATCTAACCATGCCACCTTTGTATCTATCCAGATGCACAAATCTATCCTTGTCTCCGGTCATATGATGTGAGAAACTGTTGTCAATGATCCAATCTGTCCTGATGTCAGCTTGTGAAATCAGTGCCAATTCTTGTTCTTTCTTTTCATCTTTAAGGTTTATTTTCTCCATGTCTTCAAGATCAATGAATCCAATTTCATCTTCTGTTAATTCTTCATCTGATACTCCTTCACCAGCATAGTAACATTCTTTTGCATACTTAGGCTTGTAGTTATTCTTGAACTTCTTGACTCTTGTAGGACATTTAGAAGAAAAGTAAGCAATCTTATTACATGAAAAGCATTTTAATGGTAACTAACCTTCATATTCCCTTTCCCTTTTCTTTCCTTCCTAGCAATCATAGCAATGAAATCATCTAGTTCTCTATCATCATCCTCATCATCAAAATTACGAGAGGTGTTCAAAGATTTCTTACCATGGACTGAAGCTTTGCATGTTGTTTCACTTTTCAGCTATGTCTTCAATCTTGATATCTCAAAGGCTGAAAGCTTGTTGATTAAGGTCTCTCTTTTGAAGTCTTTTGTGGACTGCATAGTTTCATCTAGGATGCATATCTTGTCATATTTTGATGTCAAGGTAGTCATTATTTTGTGTTGGAAACTTGACTATACTATTATATATGACTAAATATAGTGTTTTCATTATGGAAACAAAGTCATATGATGTTTTGGAGTCAGCACACTTAACCACAAGATTAGAATTTGGTTAAGTATAAAAGACTAGACAGTTAGCAAAACACCAAGTGAACAGAGCATTAGCACACATTTGTATGACCTAGTTATGGTATGTGCCCTTGAAGATAAGCTTGTTGATATGTAATAATTTTAAGTCTAAGAGTGCATTATCAGAGGAGTCAATATGATAAAGATACAACCAGTTGAAGAGTTATAGTCAGTAAGTAGCAGGATAGAATAGAGTAGAGGGCCGACTATTTGTATTTTGATTAGCACTTGTAATATTATTTTGCAAAGGCTATGCACCTATTGTATTTAGGTCATAGACATGTTAATATCATTATATGTAAACATGCTTGAGCCAATTCAATTGGAAGAATTGTATGTAATTAGTTATAGGCTGACTGGATGAAGAATTGTGTATGTGCATATAAATAAGACATGTGCCCTTGTAATTAAAAAAGAGAGATGTGATAGATAGTTGATAGTAGTAGAGTAGAAGTGTTAGGATAATAAGAAGAAAATGCAAATATTAACAAACAAGAGAGAACACAATAACACTGAATTTAACATGGTTCACCCAATCCCTTATACATTCAATCTCAAACCCTAAGCCCTTTTTACAAGTATTTTTCACATAACAAAATTAGGGCAAAAATAGTTCGACTAATAGAAAATAGATGGCCGACCCATTACAATATTATTAAGTCATGGCCCCACAAGGGGTGCTACCCCTTGACCCCATCAGGGGCTCTGCCCCTTGACCCCGCTTGGGGCACTGCCCCAGGACCCCCAAGGGGCTCTGCCCCTTGACCCCATGGATAAGTTTGATTAGAATCCACATACATAACAAGAAGTATGGGAAGAGAAGTTAGAATGTTGTAGAGCTTTACAAGAGGATAAAGCATCAGTGCATCAAAGGAACTGATCTAACAAGCAGTGTCACAGTAATAGTCCACCTTGCAGATATAGAGTGTATCTAAGATCTAGAATGTTGTATCCTTCACCACTTCAGCAGTGAGCTCTAGGACAGTGAGTCCACACCACTAATAGGGTTATTGTAAAAGACTCCTAATAGGGTCCAACCTTTGACTAGGTCATTGTACTAAAAGCATTGTAAATAACAACTCCTAATAGGGTCGCAAGATATTCTAATAGGGATCATAATACACTAGTGTAGTTCTTAGTGGGTATCAATTCCCACCATGGTTTTTACATATTTTGGTTTCCCCATAATCATATTTGGTGTCATGTGTTATGGTAGTTTATATTACTTTCTTTAATATTTAGTTCAATAACTAAGCAATAAGGTTAAAGATTCAAGAGTTCAGAAAAAGTAATAATATATAGAACACTGATTCCCCCCCCCCCTCTCTCAGTGTTCCCATTCCTAACAATTGGTATCAAAGATTTGGTCCTCTAAAGAAAAGTTTAACCACTTGAGGAGATCATGGGTTCGGAAGAAATAAAACATCTAAAGAAGAATCTTGAAGAAGCTCTTGAAGAGCTAGATAGATCAGAAAAAGAAATTGAAGAACTAAAAGAAAAGGTTAGTGGTTCACTAACAATCATCAAAAAATTTAAAAAGGACTTGAAAGATTGTTCTACAAGTGACTTAGGGATAATGATAAAAAATTAGATTGAAGAAAACACATCTCTGAAGGATCAAATTGAAGAGCTAGATGCAAAACTATGTAACAATCAAGAAGCGTATGAAGAACAGGTTAAAGAAAACAAGAAGTTGGATGAAGAACTAAGACAGGCAAACATGAAAATTTTGGAACTAGAAAACATCAAGAAAAAAGTAGAATCTGAATTGACTAAAGAAAAGAAATACATTGACAAGTTTCACACAAGTAAGGATCTAATTGAATCCCAGTTGTATGCACAAAAGCTTAAAGGAGATACTAGTGGTATTGGATACAATGAAGCACACAATCAGATGAATGACATGTGAGCAAGAAAGAAAGCATTAGAAGAATCTGTAGAAGCCAATAATTATAATGATCATACTAAAGCTCAAGTAGAACCATCTAAATATGAGTGCAAGCCAATGAAAAAAAACTTGTTATGCCTGTAACAAGCATGGACACATAGCAAGAGATTGTAAAGAGGTAAGACCTTTCAATGCTTACTATTATTCATGCTATAAGTTTGGACATAGAGCTATGAATTGTAGATCAAACAAAAGAAATCAAAATCAACAAAATTAGAGAAGTCATCTACAACAAAATGTAAGAAGTCCTCAGAGCATTACATGTCAGATATATAATTATAATGGTCACTCAGCCAGATAGTGAAAAATGGTGACTCACATAAATATGCCGAAGAATATAAAGCCTCCAGTAATTTCTCACTCATGTAACAAGGTTGGACACATCTCAAAGCTCTGTAGAACAAAAGCGCAAAGAAAAGAAAGCCCTAAAAAGACAGAAGGATCAATTTCTGAAGAAGTAGGAGAAGTCAAATTTGTGCAAGCTACAGAAGATGCAAGCTTGATTTGGAAGGAAGAAAAGAAGGAAAATGTTGAAGAAATAGCTAAGGATGCATCCGCAATGGACACACCTCCTATTTATGGTTAAATGACCTTCATGGTCATAGGGGGAGCTAGATTAGCTCTAGACCCCTGCGTAGTTGGTATACTCACCCTCAGAGTATGCACCTTGGACTATAATCATTTGGTGACTATGTGATGCAGTATGCAAGAGTGCACTACCTAATTATTAGCAAAAATGAAGAATGAAATTTCCTATCACATTCTTTGTTTACGTGGAAAGCATTAATGGTGGAAAAGTTACTTTATAGCCATCAAAGTTTCATTATTCACGCATTGCATTCTAAATTGAGCATTTGGAGAGCACTGAAGATCAAGAAATTGAGTGAAGAAGTGTTGCAATTGAATCAATTAGCAAAGAAGGAAAATAGTTTTTTGTGAAGCCCTCAATCGACGTGACATCTCATAAACCCTTGGAAACAATTTAGAAGCATTTAATCAAGTAAGTCATGGACACACCAGTTGTATTTGATGTTGCTGAAACAAAGAGATATGTTTTTAAGAAGCATCCATGTAAGTCCACCCTAGATGACCTAGAAGGATCATTTTCAAGAACCCCTATGGGTGTCATGCATGTAGAGGACATACACACTTACATCTATTGTAAGAAAGAGCTAGTTGGTTTGGACAGGATTTTGCACACCTAGAAACAATGATGAATCTGGACAAAACATTCATTGTTGAGTTTGTGTACTTTGAGAATCATCCAATCATTGAATATGCTACTACATATGAGTTTTATGAATCAGAGTGGATTAAGATTCTGTTAAGCAGGATTCATGATGACCTATTCTGGATAGGATAAGTCCCTATAAGAATAACCACTGATCTCATTCATGAGATGAAAGGACTCTCAAAATTAGGTGCCATTCTTCCAGTTGGCAAAGATGTCAGGAAACTAGTAGAATAGGCATGTAAATATCACAGTGACAGGTGTGGCATGACCATTGAATTTATTGAGGAGAAAGACATCAAATTGATGTCTATGATACTTGGGTATAGATTTCAACATACAAATAGGGTTAATAGTGTTTCCACAACCACTATTCTAGAAGCTATTAGATTGGTAAGAGAGAATGGAGAATTCAATTTGTGTGAGATCTTGCACACACAATTGATAGATAACATAAGGGAAATTAAGCATGATAAGAGTAAGATTTTCAGATTTGGATCACTTATCATATATATGTACTTCCACATAGTTGGTAAAGTATCAAACTTGTATCTTCACAAGAGTCTTCCTACTATGCCACAAATCCCATTCAAGGCATCTACTAAAAGCACCTTGAAGGATTACATAGAGTTAGAACTCAAAACATTTAGGATAAAAATGAAAATGAGGTACAGGATTCCTGAAAGTATAGTTGAGAAGTACAAAGATAGTATATGTTTCATGGTGGAGATAGACACCACTTGTATGGAAGTAGTGGAACCAAGGACCAAATGGATTCATCCACTTGGGTATGAAGTGGAGGAGAAAGTTTTAGAAGAATATGCACAATTCCTACTATTAGCGCCGAAAGATCCCAATGAGCCTAGATGGAGAACATATGAGGAAAAGACCAGATAGGTAGATGCAGTCCTAAATAGTGTTGCAACCAAGAGGAAAGCCACCAAAATCACCTTTGAGAATTTGAAGATCCATGGTGTGACACAAGTAGACCTAGATAAAGATAAAGAATCAAAGATAGAAATGTAGATTGAGAGTGCATCCTCTGTGGAAGGCAAGACAGAGAAGAAATATGATCCCAAGAAGAAGGTAAAAATTGAGAAACTGATGATCCAAAGGAAAAAGAGAGTAAGACAGATGATATCAGTCCTGCACCCACAAATATAGTTGATGTGGAGTCCACCAAAGCATCTCCTAAGATGCCTAAGAGGAAGAAGAAAAATACCACAAGCCACCCTTTAGTAAGAGCCACGAGAAGTAGAGTCAATAATATTCAACCACCTCCTAAGGTAGGATTTCTACCAAGTTTACAAGTGTTGAGATCCCGAGTGGTAGATGAAGGAAGACTTCATTAGATATCAAAGTCTTATGATAGATATCATGAGATTGACAAGTCTAAGATCCATGATATGTTGATCAAACATATGATAAAATTCAAGAAGACTATACTAGAACTAAAGATAGTGATTCTAGGTAAAGTTTGGGAAATTTTGGATACCTTAAAAAGACAAGAAATGGAGGAAGACTTTAGAATCAAAGAAAAGACACTAGATGACAATCTGCCAGTATGTTTAATTGATGAGAAAACAATGCTGCTAGGTTTGGTGAAGCCACACCTCAGAACTAAGATGAGGACATTGCACATGATAATGAACAAGGATTATGAGCTAATAACCAAGGAGACATAAAAATATTTTTCGAAAGTGTTCCTCAAACAACGCATGCAACCTCCATATGCACCCATCACTCAAGCACATGTTGAGTAAGATAAAGAAGCTATGGTCACAAGTGCATCTATGACAGGTCCTCAGGACTCATCGCCCATAGTAACAACACCCACAGTGGTAATGGCATCTGCGCCCATGCCTAAAGTTAAGAAAGAGACAATAATTATTGACAATGTGGAGATATCAATGGCGGCCATTGACAAAGACTTGGACAAATTTGAGGAAGCCTTTGTGAGTACACAAGAGGTTAAAATACTATGCGGTGATAATTCACCTAAGAAACAAGAAGAAGTGTTGATTGAGGATCTAACAGGTAAAGAAGAGGAGAAAGAAGAAGAAGAGAAAGAAAAAGAACCTACAGATAAACCCTCTATTGAAATGCCAATAAGGACAAAGATAGAAGTGATGTACAACACACCTATCACTCCTATGTCATCAGCATCATTATTGTTAAGTTTGACCCCTAATACTACAAGCTTGAATTCATGGAGAGAAGAAGACCTGATCAAGATCAGTGTCCTAGGAATGGAGAAGGATAAGGAGAAACAAGTGATGACAAACCCTCTATTTTTTGAATCAGTAAATATCCTAAACAATCTAGTGCCAAAAGAGAAGAAGGTGACAAAGGTACATTATGTGGATGATGTGAGTACCATTCTTACAAGCTTCAAAGAAAACTTTTCTATCCTGGAAGAATCAGTAGCCAAAGAAGTAGAAGGAAAGTATCTAAAGAAGAGGCTAAATGAGCTAATAAGTAACTTCACACTTGACCTCAACTCTCTTAAGGTTGGTCGAGCTTCACTAAAGGAGATTGCACCTAAAGGAAGACAAATCATTACAGATTGCATGAATCAAGACAAGTTGACTACAAACTTCTACAAGAAGATTCAAGAAGCAGAAGAAATGATAGATAATGTAAGAAAATTAGTGGAAGATCCCTCCACAAATATAAACAGGTGCAATAATGTATACTAGGGACAAGGGGAAAAAATAGAAAAGGTAGAGAAGGAAATGTCCAAAATAAGGGCAAGGCAAACACAACAAAGAAATACTCTTGCGTCCTCACTAGATGTGCTAAATTAGAACATCAACGAGATTGATGCCACTATGGTGACATATGATCAAGGACAGAGTATAGATTTTGAGAAGATGGAGAAATTAACATATGTGTTGTGCACCCATCTACAAATTGTGAATGCACTGACTACATTTTGGTAGCAAGAGATCCACAACTTAAAGATAGCATATCTGGATGTACTCACATTGTAAGTATTTGTTGATACACCATTTTTTAGCACCTTTTTCATTAATGTCAAAGGGGGAGTATAGTATGTAAAAGAAAATGGAGTGTGTATATGATGTAAAGGAGTATAGTATGCAGTAAAAAGAGGAGATATAAGTTAGACTATATATCAGTAAGATTTTGTATAAGGATGCAGTTAGCAACTTCACCATATTCCTTTGTTGCCATTAATGAAAAAGGGGGAGATTGTTGGCAACTTGACTATACTGTTATATATGACTAAATATAGTGTTGTCCTTATGGTAACAAAGTCATATGATGTTTTGGTGTTAGTGGACTTAACCACAAGATCAGAATTTAGTTAAGTATAAAAGACTCATTAGTTAGCAAAGCACCAGGTGAACAGAGCATCAGCGCACGTGCGTATGACCTAGTTATCATATGCACCCTGGAAGATAATATTTTCGATATGTAATCATGCTAATTCTAACATCGCATGATCAAGGGAGTCATATGATAAAGATACAGCCAGTTGAAGAGTCACAGTCAGTAAGCGGCAGAACATAACAAAGTACAGGGCCGACTATTTGTATTTTGATTAGTGCTTGTAATATTGTTTTGTAAAGGCTATGCACCTATTGTATTTAGGTCATAGAAATGTTAATATGATTATATTTAAACATGCTTGAGCCAATTCAATTGGAAGTGTTGTATGTAATTAGTTATAGGCTGACTGGATGAAGAATTTTGTATGCACATATAAATAAGACATGCACCCTTCGTGATAGACAGTTGATAGTAGCAGAGAAAAAATATGAAAACAATAGTTAGAATGTTGTAGAGCTTTACAAGAGGATAAAACATCAACTTATCAAAGGAACTAATCTAACAAGTAGTGTCACAGCAATAGTTCACCTTGCAGATATAGTGTGTATTTGAGATCTAGAAGGTTGTAGCCTTCACCACTTGAGCAGTGAGCTCTAGGACAGTGAGTCGACACCCCTAACAAGGTTATTGTAAAAGAATCCTAACAAGGTTTGACCTTTGACCAAGTCATTGCACTGAAATCATTGTAAAGAACAACTCCTAAGAGGGTTGGAAGATCTTCTAACAGGGATCATAATACACTAGTGCAGTTCTTAGTGGGTGTCAATTCCCTCTGGGGTTTTTACCTATTTGGGTTTCCCTGTAATCATATTTGGTGTCATGTGTTATATTTTTTTATCTTACTTTCTTTAATATTCAGTTTAGTAATTAAGCAATAAGGTTAAAGATTCAAGAGTTCAGAAAAAAGTAATAATATATAGAACATTGATTCACCCCCCCCCCCCCCTTCTCAATGTTCCCATTCATAACAGTTTGTCCATTATGTCTTCTTCCGAAATCTCTCCACCATTGTTTCAAATTCCAACAACTGCTTCATTAATCCTTTGATTGTAGGCTCTGATATTCTCATTAGGTAACATTTATAATGTATTGTATCTTTTCCTTCGTGTCTTTCTACGTGCATTCTTGGCTTGAATGTCTCCTTCAAGCATGTCTTCTAGATACTTCAACATCTTATCGGCTTTGTCCATCTTCTTGATTATTGAAAACTCACTGTTAGATAGGGAATTGATAAGGGCTTCCTTGACAATAGAATTTAAAGTGAACATATCCTTTTGCTTCAAAGTTGCATCATCTTTTGCAAGATCTACTAGAGAGGGAATCTATACTTCTTTGGTAGCTACTTCGAAAATCTAAAAGGTAATGCACTGCAGATGTTTCATCATTTTTCTCTTCCAGTCTAGATAGTTATCTCCATCAAAATTAGGACTTTCTTTTCTAAAGAATTTCATTTGATAAACCTCAAGTTGTTAAACTTTCTCTCCGAGGCACTTGCTCTGATACCAATTGTTAGGAATAGTCCCAAGAGATAAATAAGAGGGGCGGTGAATCAGTTATCTACTAGATTAGTTCTTTATCCAATTAAGTATAGAAGAACATTAAGCACATACACAATAACATATAAACACACTTTTGGTTACGAGGAAACCCAAATAGGTAAAAACCCTGATGGGAATTGACACTCACTAAAACTGCACTAGTGTATAATGATCCTTGTTCAAAGACCTTACAACCCTATTAGTAGTTGATCTTTACAATGCAATAAGTACAATGACCTCGTTAAGGGTCAGAACCTATTAGGAGCCTTTTAAAATTAACCCTGTTAGGGGTGAGGACACACTGTTGGAGAGCTCACTACTCAAAGGGGTGAAGGCTGCAACCTTCTGGAGAATAGATACACACTATATCTGCAAATGGTGAACTACGAAGTAGACCTATTGTCTTGATTAGTTCCAGTGAATAGCACACACTCTTTACTTTGTCACATAGACCTTCTTTTGATGGCAGAACACTTTGTACCTTCTACTCTGCTCTTGTCTTTCAACTCAATGCCATACTTAGCAATCACAAATGATTGCCTATAAGTATCTTTCCTCTAAATGATATAATCAAGTTAGCCTATTAGAACCATCTAGAAATCATATTAGAGAAACAATAAAACTCTCCAATAACATCTTTGTAGGCTCTACTAAGCATGCAACACAAACTAGGAGTTGTCCAACTCAATATGAGTGAACACGTCGATTCACACTGTCGGCTCCACCAAATTAATTGATACTTTCTCCTCATGCTAAATTATGTCATGCGCTCTTAACCAAACATTATTAACTCTCTTATTAACACTAATCCAAGTGTGCATACCAAAATTAAAAGTGCAACTCCTGTGCCAATATAAACTCTGTTGCCTCCTCTGGATAAACTCAGGAAACTATGACTGTTAACTGTGAACATCATAACTTAACTTCTACTACATATCTGACTCTTCATCCATGAACATAGCTTTGTACATATGTCTAAAACATACATATAAATGTGCAAGGTTCCATGATAACAGTACTGTGAATCTCATATTGAACTCTATCTATAACTTTGAAATAAACATTGCTGACACAAACTACTACACATTGTCTGTATTCATAATCAGCCTCTGCGTCCATGATATAATACTGATAACATATATATGCATCATATGCTCAAGGCTCACTGCTCAATACTTCCATGCACATTTCTTACCATATGTTTTCATCAATGACAAACATACAGTCAACACTGGTTTGCTGGCAAATCTCCAACAAAAGATGCATCATTACCAATATCTCATTCATCACCTATTAAAAAATTAACTTATTGTCAACAATGCACTTAGTCTCCACTAAGAGATCTAGAAGAATTAACTAAACTTGATTCTCATCATCCTTAATAGAATGATCCACCATTGAGACCTTAGATGCCATGGCATCAGTTCTATTATTAGTTAAATGACACCTGAACTCTTCCTCTAAATGTTTATGGGCATTCACCATTAGGTTAATGTTAGGGTTATTCATCAAATTAGAGAGAAAAACCTCAATATGAGCCCCATCCAAAGCTAGAATAAGGTCCTACAGAATAGTGTCAATCTCCTGATTTGAAGCATCTTCTTTGTTACTAGAGATTTTTTTAAGAAACTTTAGCTTTAGATTTCTTAAGAAGTTAATATTTATCCCAATGACCAACCTTTTACACTGAAAATAGGAAAAATGAATTGACTCAAATTCAATGGCTTGATCTAAAACACCCAATTTAGAGTTAACAGATACCTTGTCTAGAAAATTAATGGACTTCTTAATGTTAAGAAGAATATGTGGATATACGAGATATTTCCTCAAAGTATTCATAGGATGTAAAAAATCAACTTCCTAAAGTAGGCAACAAATTTCCAAAAAATTTCACCCCAAATCTTTAAGGAAATGACATGGAGCCTAATCCAACCTAGGGCCATATCAAAAAGCCAATCTATAGGGTAAAACCTTAGTTCCCACTTCTTGAGATCCAACAAGGACCATCCTAACATCCAAGGAAAATCATCTAAAACCAACTCCAATTCTTTTTCATAGGTAAAAGTAGAGGAAAAAACCCTTTATCCTTAACCATCATGTCTACTTGAGTAAAGAGTTGGTTCCAGTTGACATAATATTTTTACGTGAGTATTTTGAAATCAGATGTAGTTTGAAGGAAGAAAAAGTGATTTTTTTATGGTTTTGGATTTGTAAGTTTTAGGAACTATTTTTCAAATACAGTGGTTGTCTGTTAGCTGCGATAACCCTAGCATATGGTTTTGAATTAATAGAAGTTTTTCTATTCTTGTAACGACATTATTGAATTTATTTATTTTTAAATACTTTCCTATAAAAGAGAGGATTAGTATGTATCAAATACTAAAAAAAATGATACATGATCATAGTGTCTTGGATATGAAATTATTTATATCATGATTGAGAGCATTATTTTATAATTATTTATCTATGTAAGGTGTGTGTCTCAAAGGCTGTAAATGATTTGTGAAGGAAAGATTGTAAAAACTTAAGGGTTGGAGCCCTAAGAAGTTGAATTGTTGTTGTAAAGAGACTAGTTGAAGCTCGATAAAGTTTACAGGTTTTAAAAAGAGAGGTTTTCCTGCTTATGACAAAACCATATGGTTTTGAGTGCTTCCCACTCAACACAAAATTTGGTGTTTGTCTTTGTGAGTCATTTCATTTTCTCTAATATCTTATTTATGTCCAGTTCATGTATACTTCTCATAGAATATTTCTTATATAAATGTTTGTTATTCAGTTCTATTTAATGAAAATTTAAAAACCTTCCTATCTAATTCACACCCCCCCCACCCCCTCCCCCCCATAAAACCTTTTGTTTTCCAACAAGTGCTATCAAAGCCTAGAGTCCCTTTCTAGGTCTTTCTATAGGGGTTATCTATGGATTATTTTTTGGAAGCTTTAATGGCACAAGTTGAGGGTGCTTCTCTTACTTGAGCCCCATTATTTGATGGTACTAATTATGTGTTTTGGAAGGTCATGATGGAATATTTTATAAACTTTTTAGAGGTTCATATGTGGGAAGTTGTTATTACAAAGTTTACCATACCTCAAAGAATACCTACTGATCTTGATGAAAAGTCCAAATATGAACTTGATAAAAGAGAAAAAATTTCTATTTTATGTGGTCTTACTAAAGATGTATTTATCAAAGTCGTGGATTGTAATTCTGCTAATGACATTTGGTTTAAGTTAGAAACCATTTATCAAGGTGATAAAAAAGTAAAGGAATCAAAGTTGATAACCTTGAAAACTCATTTTGATAGTCTTAAAATGAACGAAGATGAGAACATAGAAGCCTACTTCATAAGGATGGATGAAGTAGTAAATGCTAGAAAAGGATTAGGAGAAGATATAGAAGACTATGATGTAGTCTTGAAGGTAGTAAGAACTATACTACCAAAGTTTGAAACAAAGATTTCTACTTTAGAAGAAAAGAAAAACTTTTCTAGTATGACTCTGCATAAATTGAAAGGAATCTTAACTTCTTACCAAATGAGAATTAGCAATAATGTTACGTCTACTTCTAAAGAAACAACTTTCAAGGCTAAAAAGAAATATGATAGTGATTATGATATTTCAGATGCTCTTGAAGCTTTGCTAGTTAGAAAATTGAAAAAGAAATATCAGGGAATCCAAAATATTTTAACTGTGGATAGTATGGACACTTTGTTGCAAAATGTCCTTATCCTGATCAAAATGAGGATGATGGAAAACT
The DNA here is from genome assembly GCA_027943335.1 of Chamaecyparis obtusa. Classification (NCBI taxonomy): domain Eukaryota; kingdom Viridiplantae; phylum Streptophyta; class Pinopsida; order Cupressales; family Cupressaceae; genus Chamaecyparis; species Chamaecyparis obtusa. The sequence goes on from BSBK01001588.1 coordinate 105,579, forward strand.
AGAGAAAGTTTTTAAAAAGAAATATGGAATCAAAATAAAACATTTAAGAATGTTAAGAAAAAAATCTTTTGGCCAAAGAAGAGTCTGATGAAGAGTTAATAGATTCAGCTGAAGAAGGGGAAATTTCATTCATGACTAAAATAATCTTGAAACTGTTCAAACAGAATCTTCATCTGCTTCAGATGTAGATATAAATCTTGAAGAAGAGCTACTTTACTCTCTGCAAGAATTGAAGAGGCTAAAGAAGTTAATTACTACTCATGAAAATAATAGTCAAAATTTACAAACTAAGTTAAAGATTGCAAATTAGCTTATTGAAAAACAAAAGGTGTTATTAGATGAAAGAGAGAATAAATTAGTGTTGATGCAAAAATAGCTTGATCAATTCAGTCAAAATGTACAGTTGAACAAGGAGAGTCTTCAAAATAGGTTTCTAATCACATTTCAAGTTTGTTCAGAGGATACTGTTTTGTTTGTAACATGTTTGGTCATAAGGCTTATAACTGTAAGGTAGCTGCAAATAGAAATCAATTTGGTTTTAAAAGGATAATTAGATGTTTTAAGTGTTTTCACTATGGACATTTTTTGAATCACTGTAAAATGAAATTTAAGTGTAAACAAGTATGGAAACCTAAAGACATGAATTTGGAAAAATCCTTGATTATTGAAATAACTTCAATTTCACTCATAAACCTATAAATGGGTTTTGGATAGTACTGTTCTCATCATATGACTAGTAGCAAAAAAAAAATCAAAACCTTAGAAGACTTTGATGGATATTTTGTCTGATTTGGAGATAATTCGGGTGCCTATATTGCATGGCGTGTCTCAATCATTCTCAATAAAGATACTCCTATACATGAATCTAATTGATTCAACACTTTAGGAATCATCTTTGATAATTTTGTGAGGATTAGCAAGAATAGAAAGAATAAAAAGGTTAGATGTTTTCCAAAAATTAGCAAACCAACATGTATTTGTGAAGAATGTATAAAAGGAAAGAAAACAAAGTCATCTTTCAAAACTAAAGAATATCTATCTACCAGACCTCTAGAACTTGTGCATACTAATCTATGTGGTCCTACCAAAACTCAATCCTTAAATGGTGAAATATATTTTATGTTTTTTGTAGATGATTACTCAAGAATGGTTTGGGTAACTTTTTTGAAACATAAATCTCAAGCTTTTGAATACTTTAAAGTTTTCAATAAAATAGTAGAAAGGGAAACCTATCTAAAATTGAAGTGTTTAAGATTGGATCGAGGTGGAGAATTTACTTCTTAAGAGTTCATTAAATATTGTGAGAAGCATGGTATCAAAAGACAATTTTCAACTTCCCGCACACCACAACAAAAATGGTGTTGTGGAAAGGAAAAATAGAAAAGTTAAGGAAATGGCTCAGAGATTATTGAATGAATAAAAATTACACGATAAATTATGGAAAGAAGTTGTTCATATAGTTGTGTATATATTAACGAGGGCTCAAATTAGAATAAAAACTACTTATACTACTTATGAGTTATGGTTTGGTAAAACAGCTAATGTTAAGAATTTCAAAAAATTTGGTCTCAAATGCTTCATAAAAAGGGATAATGACTCCTTGGAAAGTTTCACTTCAAGGTCAGATGAAGGTATCCTCCTAAGATATTCTACTCATAGCAAAGCCTTTAAATGTTAGAATAAAAGGTCAAATAAAATCATAGAAGTTATCCACGTAATATTTGATGAAAGCTCTTTATTAAATGGTTTTAATGAAAAAGACACTGAAGAGGGATCTCTTCAAAGAATAGAACATATTTCTGATCATCAAGAACTAGAAGATATTGAGTCAGAAATACTTGACTCAAATAAACAAGAAGGTTTCTCTTCACCTAAAGTAACTAATGTAAAAAATCCTTCAAGAATCATTGCTAAGAGGCATCCTGAATCACAAGTTATAGGGGATAAAGAGGCTTGAATATCAACTAGAAGAAAGGCCAAAAATGATGAACATGCTTATTTTCTAGAACATTTTTATCTAATATCAGTTTTAGAACCTAAAAATGTGGTTGAAGCTCTTACAAATTCTTCCTGGTTGAATGCTATGAAAGATAAAATCAATCAAATTGAGAAAAAAAAATATGGGAAATTGTTCCGAGACCTGATAACAAAAATGTCATAGGTGAAAAGTGGATATTTTGAAACAATGTAAATGAAGATGGACAAATTATGAGAAATAAAGATAGGTTTGTGCACAAAGGCTATGCTCAACAAGAAGGCATTGATTTTGGTGAGACTTTTGCACTTGTTGCAAGAATGGAATCGATTCGAATATTTCTTGCATATACTAGTTATATGAATTTTATTGTTTATCAAATGGATGTCAAAATAGCTTTTTTAAATTGTTATCTTGAGTAGAAAGTTTATATCAAACAGCCAAAAGGTTTTGAATCCTTTGAAAAACCAAATTTTGTATATTGTCTTAAAAAGACATTATATGGTTTGAAACAAGCTCCCACGGCTTGGTACTCCAAGCTAGATAAACATCTTTTGGCTAATGGCTTTACTTGCTAGGGCAGATAGTACTTTATACACAAAGTTGTTAATGACAATATCTTAGCAGTTGAGATTTATGTGGATGATATCATCTTTGGGTCCACAAATGATGTTTTGTCAAAATAGTTTTCAAACATTATGGAATCTGAGTTTGAAATGTCTCTTTTGGGTGAACTTAATTTTTTCCTTGGTTTACAAGTTTCACAACATGAACATGGCTTATTTTTGCCTTAAATAAAGTATGCTAAAGAAATGTTAAAGAAATCTGATATGAATTATTGCAAACCAGATAGCACCCTTATACAAAACTAGTTGTAAGTTGACAAAAAAAATAATGATTCTCCTACTCTTAATCAAATAGGATATAGATCCATGATTGGTAGTTTACTATATCTAACGGCTTCAAGGCCTGATATTATGTAAGTTGTATGTTTGGTATCACGTATTCAATCTACTCCAAAACAGTCTCATCTTAATGCATTTCACATAATTTTAAAAAAACATTCAAGGTACTCTTGATTTTGGTCTATGGTATCCATATAGTAATGACTTTACCTTGATTGGATTTACCAATGTAGATTGGGGTGGTTCTAAGGATAAAAAAGTACTAGTGGTGCTACTTTTTTCTTGGCGATCATTTGGTTGCCTGGCATGGTAAAAAGTAGGGATGTGTTACTCTCTCCTCTCATGAATCTGAGTTTGTTCCTACTACAACCTATTGTACATAGCTAATCTAGATGGATTGTCAACTCTCTTATTTAGGTATTCAGGTACCTAAACCTATTACTATTATGTGTGATAACATGAGTGTTATACAGTTAAGTAAAAATCTAGGTCTACATTCTTATATTAAGCATGTGTTGCTGTCAATTTCCATTTTCTTTGAGATAAGGTGCTTGATAATGATTTTCAGTTGCTCTCTATTCCTACTCAACAATAAGTTTCTAATATTTTCACCAAGCCTTTGGCCGATGATACTTTTTCCCAGTTTTGCTTGAGGTTGGGAGTTATCTCTTCTTCCCTCCTACACTAATTCTCTCTTTTTGGGGGATTTTATTGTGGGTTATTTCTCCAAGCAGTTTCTTGTGAGCCCTTGATTCAAAATGTGGGAGTATGTATTTTTGGTTATGCAGATGTGGCAAGGCAGTTGTGGCATGTGGCAGGTTATTAAGTTCTGGCAGGGCACTGATAGGTTATTCAATTGGCAATCAATGGTTTATTGTTATTCTATTCGAAATTAGTGGTATATTCAATATTTAGTGCTATATCAATCATTCATTCTGTTTGGTTATTCAGTTGAGGATCTGTGATTTTCTATTGCTTTTTTTTTTTTGTCTTACACTATGTCGTGTTGCTCATTTAGAAGGGTTCATGTACAAAGTGTTTTTACTGTTGTCTCTTTTTCGAACTTCATTTGTTGTGCTTCATATATGTCACAATCTTAGTACTTAAATGAGTATGAATGTTGTCCTATAGATAAGTAAGTATATTTTCAATTTTTGTCTAAATATAATCATTTGTCTTTTCTTCTATTGTTACAACATTTACTTACATTTATGTATGTTGTGATATATGAAGCACTGCAAGTAGTTTTTCCTCAAGGACAATGGGGGAATTTGTTGCTTTTTATTATTCTTGATGAAAAAGGTTTTTTCTCATTCACGATGGTAACTTATGGGCTTTAGAGCTTGGCAATTAATTTGTGTGATGTTCTAAGTCACATCATTATGAGTTTGATTTATGGTGATCATGTTTTTAGTTGTTTATGTTTTAAGTTTACTAGGTTAGGAAACAACCATGTGGCTATCTTTTGTGATGAATCTCAAAGGGACTTAAAATTGGTTTTCTTTATGAAAATAAGGAGAAAGGCTTTGTCATGCCCCGCAAGGGAACCGGGGAAGAGAACAAAGATTCTCTTTGTTAAAGAAAACCTAAGTAATAATTTATGGAAAAATTTTGAAATTTAAAAAGAATTATGTAATCAAAACTTTAACTTAGATTCCTTCCAAGGTTCCCTTTTCATTTAAATGCATGATTCATTCAAATCCATTAAGTAAACTAACAACAAGATTTAATTCCCAAAGCAAACTGCATCATATCTTAAGAAATACAAAATATTTTCATTTCAACTTTCCATTTAGAAATCATCTATATTCCTAAGTATCCTTTATGAACCATGTAACTTATAAAATTTATCCAACTCATTTGATACATTAAAATATACTACATTTGGTTTTTCAATAGCTTCACTTAAACAACAATAATGAAAGCATGTTACATAATTTGGAATGTTACAAAATCCTTTTTCTTTCCAACATACATCTTAAACATAAAGTTCACATTTCCCTTTTCCCTTCTTCCTAAGTCTACCCATTCCAATTACATCATTTTGAAATACATCATTGATTACATTGCATTCAACTCCTCATAAAAAGTAACAAGATTATGCATCATGAAATATAATCACAAGGCCTTCGTTCTTCAAATCTGGTACATAAGCAAGCATGAATCTTCAAGCATGTATCTGCAAAAGGTACCTCGATAAAAATGTTTACCACCCAACCACATGGGTACCTATAAGGCCCACTCCCCCTTGCTAGGAGATAAACACCAAGGTCCACAAAGAAGGAATAGCTAGGCCAAACCTAGGGTTGGGTAATCTTTCCCAAAATAGCAAATGAAAAGAGAGTCAAAGTATAGATCTTTCCCAAAAGGTTCTAAGGCTTGGGTAGAAACTCTAAGCAACAACCTAAGTGAGTGTCATCGCATAGCCCTCACCCCTTGGGTTGTCTTGGTACTAGCCACTCTGGGCCCCGGCCCCCAAGTAGGCACATGCGGGATCGAATGCCTTTCGTACAGACAAGTGCCATTCGATCGTACCTACGCATAGGTACCTTCTCCCACTCCCATCCATAGCCTTTACTAGCACTAATGGCATGGGCGAGGCACATTTAATCTTTTTAATGTTTTAACCCATTCCCATCAGTTTAATTAAATTTCCACTTGTTAAATAACTCTTCAGTCGGTTATCCTGGTTCTAGCCACTTTAGGGCCCCGGCCCCGCACTGAGAGCCACTCACTAGGTGTCGTTAGGTTTTCTACCCTCAACCCATACATCACAATTACATCATACACATAGTAAAAACATATTGCAAACACATTTGAGAACTACTACCAAGGATTGAAAATAATAGGATAGTTATGTATGTTTAGAGAAATTAGGTATGTTAAGAATGTTTAGAATGTCTTGACTCTAAACCCTAAACTGCTCCTTACAAACATTCTATCTCAATAAAGACATCTAAATGTAATGAAAATAATCTCCACTAAACAAGGAATGAACAATCTTCAGGTTTAAACAAAATTTCTTTCTAAACCTAAAACCTGGCTAATCCTGAAAATTGACTAAGTTTGATTTAATTAAAAATCTGAAATTTAAAAGCTACAACTTAACTCCTAGGAACCTGAAACCTATTCCAATGGATTCAAAGGGTACCTAATCCCTTTATACAAGTATAACTTAAAGTATAAGAAATTAAAGTATGTAAACTTATACTTTCACACATTACCGACCTTGCTCGGTTATCACATTACCGACCTAACTCGGTTACCACTGAGCCGACCTAACTCGGTAAACACATTACCGACCTTACTCAGTTTACACACTGAGCCGACCTAACTCGGTTACCACTGAGCCAACCTAACTCGGTAAACACATTATCGACCTTACTCGGTTAACACACTGAGCCGACCGGAACTGCAGAGAATGACTGTCAACTTTGTCTTGCGGGTAAAACTGGGTGTTATGGGGACTAAGGTTACCTAATATGAGCATGACCCATTTGAGATATCCCAGTTTCCCTTCAGAAACGGCCCATCAATCCTCCCTACCTATCTAACAAATACATTCTAGATCTGGGAAAAGAAAGGGTGGCACATATATGGACATGAAACAGTAAGGTTGCAACAAAAGTTCTAAACTCTGGAAGCGTTCATAATACATCCAGTGACAGTAAACTACACTACCCTACCAGGGAGGTTTCACCACAGTGAACATACAAACATTTGTAAAATAACTTTCCACAAACACATTTCAAATACACAGAAAATAAAGCATATATATATATTTTCAACCATAGCACAATATACAGAAATTTTTCCAGAATCTAGATTTTACATTCATTCTACAAGATAAATCTACTTCTCAGGATGGATTCCAACGTGGAGTCCTGCGAAGACCAGTTGGAGAAGAAGGAAGATCAAACCCTCTCCAATGTTTCCAACACTCCTTGAATCCTTTTGCTCGCAACCTTCCAGCCTCTACCCGTAACAATCCAAATGCCAAACTCACAGGATAAATATTTTTTTTACCACAATAATAATAATAATAATAATCCTCTGCTCCCAACTCCCTTTTACACAGGAAATCTTTCCTGTAAATAGGATGGAGGAGGTGGTTGCACAGGTAATCCAACTGGTGCAACCATCTCAACTATCCATCCGTTAAAGAGATGGTTTTGAAAACTCATTCCCGTAAAGGAATAAATAAACTATAATCTAAGTCCTTAAATTTAAGGTTATTAAAATAAATATTATAATCTTAAAACAATTTATTAAATTATTTAACTATGGTAATAGGATAATCCTATTTACCATACCGCTAATTGATCTAATTATTTATTAATATAATAAATGATTACATGGTAATAATTATATATAAATATATGTATGCATATGCATATGTGTGCACCCATATGCCTATGTGTACATATATTATTATTATAAATATTATTACAAGCACAATATTATTATTATAAAACATATTATTATTTTTATTGCTACCGACTCTTTGTCATTATTAGTATTATAAAATAATACCATAAATAAGGTACATTATTATTAATGTTAAACATTAGAATAACATTATTATAAACTATATGGTTTATTCATACCTTAATCCCCATTCTAAAATATATATGCATATATTAAGTAGCCACTAACATAGGTTAGAATTTTACCACTATTATTATTTAAAACCTCTTATTATTAATATTTCCTTAGACATTAAAATACCATAAAATTAATCCTTATCATGGGTATTAAAACCACATGATTTAATTGCACTCAAAAATTGCTCCTAATAAGATACGCTACTAAATCATACCCTCCAATGAGCAATAATCTACATCCATGATCTACTAACAGAATTGAACATATCATGAAGGCAAGAACTAGCTACAAGATCCACAATTCCATCAATTACAAAACCACATAAGACATTCACACAAGGGACTGACTCGACACTTCCCACCTAAGGATAAAAGGATCAAAGGTGAAGTTTCTTCCTGTGGACCTGGTGATACCTCCGTAACAACAACAACGATCGAGGATTTTGAGGGATCGCTCAGACCTGTGAAGCCAGGTGGAGACGACACCCGGTACCTGCAATCCTGCATCACCAAGAAGAGATACATATATATACATATGGAGATACAAATCAGATATATGCAAGCAGATGACCAGGATCGATACATCGTGTGGACCTCAACTAAGTGAGTAACTACGACTTCGTCCTGGAGTCATGAAAAACACATCAGACACATCCATGAAACATAAAACATCATGATAGTGGTTAGATTCAAATAATTGGGTTAGATCCATATAAAAATAGATAATTTTCTAATCTCATAAACATGTAATTACTAACCATAAATGAGCATATTCATCATGTCATCATCCACAAAACATAAATGTAAATGTATAGTCTTGACCATAATAATAAAATGTCCAAATCAGAAAAGTCTAAGTATCACCATAGGAGAGGTATTACAGGCTTTGCAGTCATTTGTTTCACTCATTTTCCCTTCTTCTCTTTTTATCTGTCGCTACCATGAATAGTCTAGTGAAGATTATTTTGCACACCGATCATTTCTTTGATTATGGGTTTTTGATATGGTGATCAATGATTGTAACTGGTTTGATTGATACATGTTTTATTTAGTTTGATTAAGGTAATGAGGATATTTATTATTTTTCTTGTGATTCCTTTACAGTTTGAAATTTTTCTGAAAAGCTTCAGTCATTTTTCTTTTGATATAGTTTTTTGGTTGTTCTACTTGGCATATTCTTGGATAAATGGAACAAGAAGTTTTTAATTGAAAATCTAAAAAGGGATTTCCAGAAAAGAAACTTCAATGAAAAAAAAAGGTTAAATTCTGGTCTTAGGTATGCATGGCTGGTTTGGTCATTTTATTTCTTCAAGAGGTTACCTAGAATTGAGGTAAGGGATGCATTTCATGCTTCTTTCAAAATCTTTGGATATCATCTCCACGTAAACAGTAATTTCTTCTTCCGTATTTATTTTGGATTATGATAATTTATTTTTTTTGAAGGTGGTTTCAAATGAGGTTTCTTAGTAGTTGTAAATAACTAGTTTTTTTAACCCTAACAAGGGTTTGATGTGAGCATTGAAAGTGTTTTTAATTATCCATGAGTAAAGAGTTGGTTCCAGTTGACAGAATGTTTTAACTTGAATATTTTGAAATCAGATATAGTTTGAAGGAAGAAAAAGTGCATTTTTTATGGTTTCAGATTTGTTAATTTTTGGAACTATTTTTCAAATACAATTGCTTGTCTATTAGTTGCGATAACCCTAGCATAGGTTTTTGAATTAACATAAGTTTTTATGTTCTTGTAATGAAATTATTGAATGTATTTTTTAAAAATACTCTCCTATAAAAGACAGGATGAGTATGTATCAAATATTGAAAAAAAAGGATACATGATCAGAGTGTCTTGGATGTGAAAGTATTTATATTAGGATTGAGAGCATAATTTTATGATTATTTATCTATGTAAGGTGTGTCTCAACGACATACAATTATATATGTAAATGATCTTTGAAGGAAAGATTGTAAAAACTTAAGGCTTGGAGCCCTAAGAAGTTGATATGTCATTGTAAAGAGATGAGTTGAAGCTCAATGAAGTTTACAGATTTAAAACAGAGTGGTTTTTCTCCCCGTGACAATACTATATGGTTTTGAGGGTTTCCCACTCAAAAAAATATTATGTGTCTATCTTTGTGAGTCATTTCATTTTCTCTAATATCTTATTTATGTTCAGTTCAAGTATACTTCTCATAGAACGTTTCTTATAGAAATGTTTGTTCTTCAATTCTGTTTAATGAAAATTTAAAAACCTTCCTATTATGATTCACCCCCCTCTGAGAATACCCTTTTTCTTCCAACAAATTCTATAAATATGATTGATTTTCGATATAGATTATTTTTAATGAATTGGTAAACTTATTTCCTACCCATTTGAATTTGGGGAAAAAATAGAACTAACCTCCAAGTATTTCCAGCAGACTCATGCCAAAGCTATAAACATCATCCTTTGAAGTAATGGGAAAGCCATAAATCCATTGAGGCACCAAGTACCCTCTAGTTCCTCTCATGGTTGTCAAAACATGGGTAAACTATTTGCCCATCAATTTTGAGTGCCCAAAATCAGCAACCTTGGGACAAAATTCCCCATCGAGCAATATTTTCTTCGGATTAATATCACAATGTATGGTATAATCCTTGCACTTATCATTAAAGTAAAAAATCCCATGGGCCACTCCTACGGCGATGCCCAACCCGGTCTTCTAGTCCAAGACTGGTGCGCTCTCATTCTTAGGGAACAACCAATTTTTGAGCAATCCATTGGGAAGGTAATCATAGACCAACAATCTGGTAGAGCCCTCAGAACAAAATCCTCTAAGGAAGACCAAATTTACATGCTGTGTGATCCCAATTGTGCTGACCTCCATGCAAAAATCCTTCTCACCTTGTTAGATCCCCTCAAGATTTTTCACTACCACTAGGGGTTTTGTTTTATCCCCAAGACTCCCTCTGAAAATGAACCCAATTCCCCCTCCACCTAGCCACTTAGAAAAGTTCTTGGTCATGGATTGGAGCTCTTTGTAGATGTAAATAGTGAGAGGACTAGTATACTCCATTGATTTGAGAAATTATCTCTTCCACCGGAGGAAGAAGAAAACAATAAATTCAACACTGAAAAGAGTGCCACCGATGCCAATCGTGCCACCTAGCACTGCTACATCTATCGATTTCCCTCTTGACCCGGCTAGCAGAATGTCTACCACCACTAATCGGACAAAAATTGAACCTGTCTCTAATGAATAATCAACTAGGTTGAGAAATTCACCAGCCCAGGTCTTATAATCCCCTGCATCATAAGCATAAGTCGTGTAGGAAAAATTTCCCGCCTAAGAATTCTGGCAATTTTCAACAGATCCCAACCTGGGCCTGGCAAAAGCACCAGTAGAAAAAATTTCCTAGTGAGTTCCATGAAACCATCTGTACTGGTATTACTACAATCCAAACTGGTCAGTCTTCTACACTAGCCAGACCACACTTGGGCCTCCCATGCCCTTTCATCCCTGGGCATGAAACCCATCAAGCAACTGCAGATTATTCCTCGTACAGGTTGTGAAAACCCCATAGAAAGCATAGACCTCAGACATATTGTGAGGCTTCGTCCAAACCATTGTCCAGGCATTCATCTTTTTCAACTGACTGTACAACTCAATGTCATCGGACTCAGACATGACGAAACGGGTCGGAATAGATATCTCAAGCTGGACGATGTACATAAAGTACTTGTTTTTTCCAATGTCGAAGTAAACATAATTATGGTACATTTAACCTATGCTCATCTTAGGGAGTTTGCTAAAGATTTGGCCGTTCCAGGACCCAGATTCCTAGTACTTGATGGAATTTCTCCCCTGGAGAATTAACTAATCATTGGCCGCATCCAAGAGGTAATTATAGATGTTAAGAAATGATGAAGTGGAGTCTACCGTACGGTGGAGGCAATCTCATTGGACGGAAAGACCACTGTATGACTTAGGAAATCTCACTGTGCAATGAAGAGACAAGGTGTGTAGGTGTGTGACCACCATATGGTAGAGGTAATACCACCATATGGAAAGACCAACGTACGATGGAGGCAATCTCACCATGCGGTAAGGAGACAAGTGCGTGGTTAAACGTACAACAATTGGAGACTACCATGCAGAGGCAATCTCATCATGCAGTGAGAAGAAAAGTGCTCAGTAGATAGTAGGAGACTATTGTACATGAACTTACTTCACCATATGGTGTGATAGGTTGTCCTTGGTCATAGTGCAAGTACGATGAAGGAGGAATTAGTTTGGCAAACTGTTTTTCCTGTAACAATTTCTTTACTGAATTCTATAATGAATTACAGTTTACATAGATGGCTGTAAGATTCGTGAAGAATCAGTGGTTAAAAATTAGGTTGATTGTAAAGGTAATCTGAGCCTGTGAGAAATCTAGAGTCTTGTATGTTAATTGTTTACAATAATACAAAAGTTTTTTTGGGGTTTCGAGTGATGGTTTTTTCCCGAAAGGGTTTCCCACATTATATCTAGTGTCATTCTCTGTGTTGTGTGTTTGTAGATTTACTTGCATATCTATGTGGTTTAAATTTATAGTTTCTTATTTCCCTTTCTTTTGGTGTTCAGAAAGTGTTTTTGCACCGTTGCTTTCCTAACAAGTGGTACCAGAGCCTAGCCAATTGTGTTATCCTTGTCTGATAGGGTTTTTTTTTTGTGCCAATTTGGTTTTAGTGGGAGTTTGCAAAGGTTTTTGTTTGTAAGAAGAGATGTCGAGTATGTTAGGAAGAGTGGACATTGAAAAGTTCAATGGCACAAACTTTGAGTTATGGAAACTTAAAGTTCAAGATTTGCTAGTAGATCGAGACCTGTGGAATGTTATGTTTGGCACCAAGCCTACGGGTATGAAGTAGGAAGATTGGGATCTAGTAGATTGGAAGGCTAGAGGATTGATAAGGCTAAGTCTTTCAAATTTAGTTTTATTGAATGTCCATTAAGAGAAATCAACACATGCGTTATGGAAGAAGTTGGGAGACATTTATCAAGGAAAGTCCTTGGTAAACAAAATTTTCCTTAGAAATAAATTATATTCTTTTAAGAAGGATGGAGGAAAAGCTATGGTTGATCATCTAAACTCATTCAATATGGCGATCACACAGTTGACATCTGTTGGTGTGTCTATTATTGAAGACGAGTGTTGTATGTTACCAATGTGCTCGCTGCTAGATTCGTGGGATCACTTGGTAATGGCCATCAAAACTACAACTACCAAGCTTAAAATGGAGGAGGTAGTTGCTTCACTTTTGTCGGAGGAGATGCAACGAAAGTCCTATGAGTCAGCCAAAGAAGCTCTCATTGTATGTGGTAGATCTAAGGATAAATGTAAGAAAAAGGAAATGAAGTCAAAGTCTCAGGAGCAATCCACCACTCCTAGAAAGAAGTCCAAGGTGAAGTGTTGGAACCTTGGGTAGAAAGGTCATATCTGAAGGGATTGCAAAGAGGATAAAAATAAGAAGAAGAATTACTCATTCGACATGGAATCTTTTCAAGGTAATGAAAATGCCTTTGTAGCAACCTTGGCAGTACTTGTGTCGGATGAAGTATGGTTAGTGGACTCAGGAGCATCATTCCACATGAAGTCTCATAAAGAATGGTTCTCAAAGTATGAACCGTACGATGGAGGGAAGGTCTTCCCAGTGAGTGATTCCACACTAGAGATTGTTGGAAGAGGAAGAGTCAGAATCCAGTTCCCCGACAGTAGAGTAATTGGAATTGATGGAGTACTCCATATACCTGGTCTGGCTTGAAACATGCTTTATGTCAATAAGTTGAATGATGTCAGAGTCTAGGAAACATTTGTCCATGATGGTTGCAAGATGAATAGGGGCTCTATTATTTTAGCTAAGGGTGAAAGCATTAGAACACTGTATAAGTTAGATACTAAACTTGTATGTTGTAATAGTATGTCTGTAAAGTCTAAAAAAATTGATATGGCAACATGTGGTGTAAATGAGATGGAAGTTTAACTTCCTGTAGAGAAAACAATGCTCTGACATCATAGGTTTGGCTATACTATCGAGAAAGGGTTAAAAACCTTGAAGAATAAAAACCTGGCTGAGGGTTTGGTTATCTGTAACCTTGAATTTGATTTCTGCGAACATTGCATCTATGGAAAGAAAAATTGTGTTAAGTTTTGTTCCTTTTCTTAAAAATCTTCTGGTTTGTTGGATTATATTCACTTTGATGTATTTGGTCCTATGGATGTTTCTTCTTTGTCTAAGTCAAGATATTATGTATTGTTTATTGATTATTATTCAAGAAGAACATTTATTTATTTTTTAAAGAGTAAATCAGAAGTGTTCAGTCGATTTAAGGAATTTAAAAGTCTTGTTGAAAATTAGATTGGGAAAAAGATTAAATGCTTAAGGATGGATAATGGTGGAAAGTTTTACAATGCACATTTTGACAAATTCTATGTAGATCATGGAATTAAGAGGCATAAGATGACTCCTTATACTCTGCAACAGAATGGAGTAGTGAAAAGGATGAATCATTCATTGATGGAGAGAGAAAGGAGCATGTTGGGTAGTGCTAGTCTGGAGCAGAAGTTCTGGACCGAAGCAGTGGCTACGGTGTATTACTTGTTGAATCATTCTCCTATAGAAGCATTGTTGGATAAAACACCTATGGAAGCATGGTCTGGTAAGAAGCCCTCGTTAAGACATTTGCATGTCTTTGGCTATGAGGTGTATGCTCATGTACCTTATGTATCTAGGACAAAGTTAGCTAACAAAGTGGTGAAGTGTATCTTCATCAGGTATGACATTGGTGTGAAGGGATACAAGTTATGGAACCCTCTCACTGAAAATGTGATATATAGTAGGAGTGTTATTTTTTAATGAGATGAAACCTGTCTCATTATCTCAGCTAGAGAAGACTGAAAGACAAAGGAAGTAGTTAAAATTCATTTAGCTTCCAAAAGGGAGGTATTACAGACTCCAAATGAACTTGAGAATGAAAATCCAAAATTGCTAGAGAATGAGGATGAGGAGAGTTCAAGTACGAGTTCACAAGAACATGATTGTGAACCTCATGATGGACCTCATGAAGCTTCACCATAGGAGGTGAGGAGATCTACTTAGGAGAGGCAGTAGCCTGATAGGTATGACTATTCACCTGAACGGTTTCATTATTCTATGTTGAATGTTAATTGTGCCTATGCTTTTCTTATAGATGTTGATGGTCCTAGGTCTGTTAAAGAAGCAATTAATATGCCAGATTCAAATTCTTGGTTGGATGCCATGAAGGATGAAATGAAATCCTTGGAGAAGAATAGAACCTAGGATCTTGTACCCTTGCTGAAAGGTAGAAATCATGTAGGATGTAAGTGGGTATTTAAGAAGAACTACGGTCTAGATAGGAACATTGACAAGTACAAGGCGAGATTGGTTGCAAAGGGGTATCTCAAAAGGAAGGGATTGACTACGGAGAAATATTTTCTCCTATAGCTAAGTTAACATCTGTTAGATTTATGTAATCACTTGCAGCGACACATGATTTTGAAATTGAGTAGATGGACGTGACGACAATGTTTCTTCATGGTGATCTTGAAGAAGAAATATAAACGCCCAACTAGAGCACTTTGTGGAAAAAGGTAAAGAACATCTAGTATGTAAGCTGAAATTTTTTTTGTATGGTTTGAAGTAGTCACCTAGAATGTGCTAGCAAAAATATGATACATAGGTATTGTCTTTGCATTTTATGAGATTTAAATCAGATCACTGTGTGTATTATAAAGTTGAAGATGATCAGATACTTATTATTGCTCTATATGTAGATGATATGTTGTTGAATAGATGTAAAATGGATTCACCTCTATTTAAATGTAAAGGGGGAAATATGAGACCTATTCTCAAACCCAAATTCCCCAATGAAGAGATCCGATTTGATCAACCTAGAGGTTAATACACAATCAAATCAATTTATGGTTAATATGGAAAAGAAAGTAAATCTAATATTTCCCTTTTATGGAATGGATAATATGCTTGGAATATAGAATAATTAAAATACAAGTACTAACCTCAAATTAGGGCAGATTTGGAAAATGTTGAATTCTATTGTCTGTGTGTACTTTTTGGAAAATCTGAAACTTGTCTTGGACTGGAAATGCCGATATAGAGAAAACCTAGAAATCTTTCCTCAACATGGCTCAGCTCGGGTTTGACCTTCATAAGAGGTCAAATACCACATTCTTTATTTGAAGTCCAATTTGAATTCTATTCACAGATCCTGGAAGATGGCCGAAAAGGGTATCCAAATTTCCTCTCAGATCTGAAACTCCACACATGTACCTATAAGAAAATGGGGTTTTTTTTTGTATGGGGGGTTTGCCTTAGTCAAAACCTACTGTAGGAATTAACCTTGAAATTGAATTGAAATGTATTGTGCATAAACAAAGCAATTGAAAAAAATCACCTCGCTTATGTTGAAGTCCTTGTAGAGGATTCAAATGCTCAAATCCACAAGTAGGAATGAATGTAGGATGGAGGATGTCTCCAATCAATGGTATTTGATCTTCAACACCAATCTTGAATTGATCTTTGCATATGAGAAGGCTTGAATGAATGGAGAAGGATGGATCATCAAAGGGGGGCTCCAAAGAGATTGAATCCTTCAATAGCTAACAATGGATCTCCTTGATGGATGAATTCTTGAACACTTGAATGCTTGAAGACATTCTTGAGAGTTCTCACAAAACTTGATATATCTTGCTTGGATGAGATGTGATGTGAAAATGAGAGAGGAAGGCCTCCTTTTATAGTGATCTAGGCCACACTCGTCTAGATGGGTCACCTTGGAGATTTAAATCCCAATTAGGTCCTCACCTTTAGAAAATATACCTAGATTAAATGCAATTAAAGGATTTACCATCTCGAAACCTGAAATGGCCGACCCAGAGGTGGGAAAATAAATTTCTTGAAAGCTCGTAGCTTGTAAATTAAAGATTTTGAAATTTTGGAGAAAGGGGTCAAAGTCAAGATTGACCCTGACCTAGTCAAGGTCGACCTAAGACATTGACCTTTTTCTTAGGTTGACTCAAAACTAAATTAGGAGGTCCCAAGGATGCGTAGAAACCTAGAAATGATGCCAGAACATGATAAAATGTTAGGAATAAACATAAAATCCTATGATTACTGAGATGAAGTCCAAGAGGATCCATTTCTAAATCCTACCTAGAAAATAGAGCCATGGAATAGAGAAATTTAGGAGAATCCTTAAGATCCTAACCCTAATTTCACCTAGAATGAAGAAATCAAGTGCGGGGAAGAAGTGGAAAGTGGGGAGAAAAGCCAAATGCATGCAAAGACCCAATCAAGGAACTTAACATGACCCCAAACCACCTACTCAAAGGGCTAAATGCTCTTATCATGGAAGTGCTTCCATTTTAATATGATACATAAGCCCCCACTTTAGCAAGAGTATGGACTCAATGCAAACTCTTGGTAAAGGAGATCAGAATAAAAAAATAATCTTATCGTAATCCAAAGGACAAAGAGAAACCTTAAGCCCCCAGGGACTCAAGTCTTTGTCAACTCCTAGATCACAATAAGAGAAACATCTCTAGAGAGAGAAAGAAGGTGTGATTACCTCACCCAATGAGAACCTATGTCCCATTGTGAACGACACAAGAAAATGGTGCAACTGGAAAGATGGAATTGAACCGCCTAGTGAATGTGGCTACTCACTAGTCAACTCATCAAGGATTTATCCTTAGGAATATTCTATTCCATAAGAATAAAAATAAAAACAAAAGAGATCCAGTCTTAAGGACACTTCCGACTTTAAAGGATCACAATATATGTGTATTTGAAACTGGAGGGATCAAGAGATCCTAAAATATAAATCTGTGCTTTAAGGATTAGTTACTAATCCAAAAAGGGAAAAGAAGTATCTTGAAAAATATGTGTGTATTGAAAAGTGTGTGTGTGCAACAGGTGAGCATAGCGTATGCCCCCATGTTAAAGTCATTGCTAACACTTTAACAGGAGCAATGGCTTTAACGGAAACATAAACAACTCCATTGATTACGTTTCCACATCAAGATGCCCCCAGATGAAGACAAATCAAGGGAAATATCATAGAAACATATAGAGAACATGGAAGGGATGTACCTATCATGGGGTCAGTATGATCATAAGATAATATATATTTATGATATTATTGCAAATGAATTGACATCATTCCCCAAAGAAAGTAGAGCTACAATCACAAAGGAGGAAAGATCACATAAGATATATGAAGGAGAATCTTTTTGGACCATGACATGGAGACCAAAAATAATTAGTGCTACCATATCTCAAATCCAAGCAAATTATACAATGAAACATTTATGAACAATAGCACAGTTACGACATAACATTGAACAACGCATAGAAGAATAGAGATACATATAGAAGAATTTGAAAAATAGTTTTGATTCCTTCATCACCTTGCACCTACTAAGTAACAAGGATCATATAAAAGAATCTAATAACATTTAGCAAACACATTACAGGAGAAGCACAGTACAACAGGAAAACACACAACAAAGCTACCACGAAGGACAAGTCGATCAAGCGTGCCGCCTACTTCCCCATCTCATTGTATATCATTTAGGGAAGGTGGGTAACTCACAAGAGGGACTATATCCAACATAGTAGGAATGATAGCCAGTTCCAAACAAGGATCCTCTTGAGAATCACTATGTTCGATGCTAGGTGTAAGAGTTAATTGTGATGAAAGCATATTAGGTAAATCAATGTCAATGTCAATAGTCTCATATTCATCATTAACATCATTAGTATCATCGAGAGTATCTTCTTCATCCAAGTTAATTAAAATATGATCTAAGATACGAATAGAATCATCATAATCATGTATGTGAACATCATTATTAGTATTAAAATCTGCTAATACATTATGTGTAGGTTTATCCAAAGAAGATAGAGATCTTTTAGGTTTAGCATGAGCACGACACCTTTTACGATGTTCATTAGCAGATCGGTTACATTTTGATTTATTTGAAATAGGTTGAGAACTAGGAGGAACAATCACATGATCCTTCACAGGGTCTTTAGGAAGATTAATAGGATTATTATCCATAGGAGGAACAATCACAAGATCTTGGATAGATTTGGTAGAAGGAACTTGATTAACAGAACTAGAAGCCATAGTTAAAGGAGGTATCAAAGGTGTAGGTAAAAGACCACGATTGAGATCCATAGGAGGTGAACTTAATTCAAGGATTTTACGATGTTTATAAGCTTGATATGATCAAAAAAGATTATCAAGTCTAGAAGGACATGAATTAGGTAAGGAAGGCCAAAAGAAATCTAGAGTAGCACAATCTCTAGGCCTAGAAGGTTGATATAGACTATGATTGATCATCTGAACACTTCTCCATCATGAATAAACTTAAGACACTTATGGATAGGTGAAGCAACAAAATGTATAGCAGTCAACCAAGGAAAACCTAGCTTAACTTGAAATTGATCAGAAGTAGGAACCACAACGAAGGTAGTGTTCACAATTTGTCCAAAAAGTTCAACCGGTAAAGTAATAGAACCAAATGAGGGATAAAGAAAACCATTGCAAGTTTGAATCCACACATTCGATGTATCATAGAAGTCATGTTGTAAGCTTTTCATAAAAAGATTTTCTTCAGTGATAACATTGACTAAGGAGGTAGAATCAACAAGACAACCACGAGTAGGTATCTGAGCAATCCTAGCAGCAATGTAAAGGGGACCATTAGGAGCTTTAATATTCTCAGAGTCATCAAAGGTAATCAAAAGTTCCTGAGGTCTTTTATTCTTAAATTTTTGTCGAGGTTTAGGTTGAGATTTCACTTTAGGTTTAGGTTTTGGTTGATGTTGAGATTGAATGTGAGGTGAGGGTTGAGGTTAAGATATAGACTTATAAATATGCTCCACTTGATTAACAATATGATTGAGATCATCCATCTTTGAATCATACACAATTTCCATAGCAGATGGTTGAGTAATAGTATTAGTATCATGCGTAGGTAAAGGATTCATATAGATTTGAAGGTTCTGATTAGGAGGAGAGACAGATTGATTCCCACTACTATCCGGATTATCAACAGATAAAACCTTAGAATCGATTAGATCTTGAACCTTGTGTTTTAAAGAATAACATCTCTCAGTATCATGACCATTTTGATGATGATATTGACAAAAAGCATTTTGATCAAAAGATTTAGATGCAATAAGTAGGTAAAAGAGGTTGAATAGGAGGTAAAGTAATTATATTAGCAGCTAACAACCTATTCATAATAGTATGTAAAGTTTCAGAAAGAGGAGTAAACGTACGATTTAATCAAAAAGTAGAGGATGCAAAAGTGGCATTATGAGATGCAACAACAACCTGATCAGCAATTGCATTCACTTGTTTGTTTATCTTGACATAATTGTTGAATTTTTTAAACTTGTTTGGATTAGGAGCAGCATCACTCTTATCAACTAAAACAGGAGCCATTGGCGTGGTGCTCTCAAATTGAATCACTTGTAATTGATAATGATGAAGCGTTGCACAAAGTTGTTGAAAAGAGGTAAATTTAGTAAGCAGAATCTTATCTCTAATATCCTTTTGCAGATTTGAAATAAACATACGTTGAATATCAATATCAGGAACAGGATAGGAAATCTGAGCATGCAAATGCTTAAATCTACCAATAAATTCAGTAAATATTTCTTTAGCACTTTGTTTACAATGCATTAAATTAGTCAATGACACTTGCGGGCCAATATTATTTTGAAATTGTTGAATAAAGGAATTAGCAAGTTGTGGAAAAGAATCAATAGAATAAGGAGGCAAGGAACAATACCATTGTAAGGCCTTGTCACGAAAGGTTCTAGCAAATAGTTTGGCTAAAATCCTATGGTCATGAGCATAATCACTACAAAGGATTTGGAATGTTTTAACATGATGAATAGGATCTCCTTTTCCATTATAATTCTCAAGATGAGGCATCTCACCTTGCTAAGGAATAGGAGTACGAATAATATCCCAGGACAAGGGACTTCCCATGTCACATGTAGGAATACTAAACTTGTTTTGAGTTAAGGAAGCAAGTTGTTGTTGTAAGGATGACACAGTTTGAGCCAAATTGATGATGGTTGAATCATTAGAGGAAATAGGAGGAGTAGCAACATTAGACACACTAGGTAAAGTGTAAGAAGCTACAGGAATAGAAGACATAACTGGAGGAACACTAGGAACCATAGTTGGAAGCGGATTGGAATAAGTAAAAGGAACATTATGATATGAAGGTTGTGATATAGGAAGGGACATAGGAGGAATACTCATAGGAACAGAGGGAATTGTCACAGTCACCAAAGCAGTATAGATAGGAATACTAGGTAAAGGATTAGAAGGAGGTTCAACACTAGTGATAGGAGCAGTGAAACCTAAATCTTGACCCTCTTGAATTAAAGGTTTAACATTGGAATGCACAAGATGAGTAATACCACGCAAGAGGTTAACACCTTGATCACTATCATGGAGAACTTTCTTAAGAGCCTCTATAGCTTGAATGAAATCTTGATTGTGGTTTTCTTGAAGAAGCCAATTACCCATTTTATCAAGTTCAGTGGAAAGTTTTTGGACTTGTTGAGGAGGAACTCTTAAAGTGTCATCCTCATCATGAGATGAGTGAGAAGAGTTTTTCTCCATAGTAGGATTAGAATCATGAAGAATCAAGTTATCATTAGGGATCCTAAGGAAAGGAGAAGAAGATTCAGGATCAAAGGCACCCATGAGTCTACAACTTCTTCTAACCGGAATGTTATAAGTAGGACTAGTGGTAGTAGAGCTCATAAACCAATATAATGCAAATGAACTAAACTAAGAACACATAAAGCATGAAAATGAAATCTAATTAGCATGCAAGATCAATCACAAAGGACAAATCTAATACTAACAAGATAAAAGGAAAGCACAATAAAGAGTCCAATTTCACAAAAGAAAAGAGAGTAAGTATGTCGAATTCACCAAAATGAATAGTGAAGGTGAACACACACAATAAGACAAAGGGAAATCTAACACCAAAAAGAAAGAGAGTAAGCTAGTCTAGTTCACCAAAATGAATAGATGTAAAATGGATTCACCTCTATTCAAATGTAAAAGGGGAAATATGAGACCTATTCTCAAAACCAAATTCCCCAATGAAGAGATCCGATTTGATCAACCTAGAGGTTAATACACAATCGAATCAATTTATGGTAAATATGAAAAATAAAGTAAATCTAATATTTCCCTTTTGTGGAATGGATAATATGCTTGGAATATAGAATAATTGAAATACAAGTACTAACCTCAAATTAAGGCAGATCTAGAAAATGTTGAATTCTGTTGTCTGTGTGTACTTTCTAGAAAATCTAAAACTTGTCCTAGACTGGAAATGCCGAGACAGAGAAAACACAGAAATCTTTCCTCAAGATGGCTCAGCTTGAGTTTGACCCTCATAAAAGGTCAAATACCACATTCTTTATTTGAAGTCTGATTCAAATTTTGTTCGTAGATCCCAGAAGATGGCTGAAAAGGTTATCCAAATTCGCTCTCAGATCTGAAACTCTACACCTGTACCTGCAAGAAAATGGGGGTTTTGTTGTATGGGGGGTTTGCCTTAGTCAAACCCCAGTTTAAGAATTAACCTTGAAATTGAATTGAAATTTATTGTGCATAAACAAAGCAATTGAAACAAATCACCTCGCTTATGTTGAAGTCCTTGTAGAGGATTTGAATCCTCAAATCCATAAGTAGGAATGAATGTAGGATGGAGGATGTCTCCAATCAATGGTATTTGATCTTCAACACCAATCTTGAATTGATCTTTGCATATGAGAAGGCTTGAATGAATGGAGAAGGATGGATCATCAAAGGTGGGCTCCAAAGAGATTGAATCCTTCAATAGCTAACAATGGATCTCTTTGATGGATGAATGCTTGAACACTTGAATGCTTGAAGACTTGCACTTGAATGCTTGAAGACTTGCTTGAGAGTTCTCACAAAACTTGATGATGAGATATGAAAACTTGATATATCTTGCTTGGATGAGATGTGATGTGAAAATGAGAGAAGAAGGCCTCCTTTTATAGTGATCTAGAGCACACTCCTCTAGATGGGCCACCTTGGAGAATTAAATCCCAATTAGGTCCTCATCTTTAGAAAATGTACCTAGATTAAATGCAATTAAAGAATTTACCATCCCAAAACCCGAAATGGCCAACCCAAAGGCGGGAAAATAAATTTTCCAAAAGCCCAAAGCCTAGAAATTAAAGATTTTGAAATTTTGGAGAAAGGGGTCAAAGTCAAGATTAACCCTGACCTAGTCAAGGTCAAACTCGACCCTGACCTAGTCAGGGTCGACCTAAGACATTGACCTTTTTCTTAGGTTGACTCAAAACTAAATTAGGAGGTCCCAAGGATGCCCAAAAACCTAGAAATGATGCCAAAACATGACAAAATGTTAGGAATAAACATAAAATCTTATGATTATTGAGATTAAGTCTAGGAAGATCCATTTCTAAATCCTACCTAGAAAATAGAGCCATGGAAGAGAGAAATTCAGGAGAATCCTTAAGATCCTAACCCTAATTTCACCAAGAATGAAGAAATCAAGTGCGAGGAAGAAGTGGAAAGTGGGGAGAAAAGGAAAATACATGCAAAGACCCAATCAAGGTACTTAACATGACCCCAAACCACCTACTTGGAGGGCTAAATGCTCTTATCATGGAAGTGCTTCCATTTTAAGACAATATAGTTGTTTATAGACAATAGTAAGGAAATGGTTTCAGAATTAAAATCCCATTTGTCCCTAAAGTTTGAAATGAAAAATTTAGGGCCAAAAAACTTTATTTTAGGGATGGAAATCAGAAGGGATATGGTTGGCAGGAGGCTTTGGCTTAGCCAGAGAAAATATATTACCAATGTTCTTGAGAGATTTAATATGAATGATTGCAAGCAACAAGTAGTTCCAATGTTATATGGAACAAAGCTATCCATCAATGACAGTCCAAAATCTCCAGATGAGATTGAAGACATGAAGAAGATACCTTATGCAAGTATTTTTGGTAGTCTCATGTATGCAATGGTTAGTACAAGACCAAATATTGCCCAAGCAGTGTGAGTCCTGAGTTGGTTTATGGAAAATCCAGGTATATCACATTGGGATGTTGTGAAAAGCGTTCTAAGATATTCATAGTATGCATTATGCTATCAAGGTCAATCATTAGGATAAAATAGGTCCGACAGCATTCAAGGTTATGCAGACTCTGAGTGGGTAGGGGACATTGATAGAAGAATATCTACCAATGGATATGTATTGACGGTGAATTGTGGTGCCATCAACTGGATGAGAAAATGATAGAGTGTTGCCGCATTATCTACAATTGAGGCTGAGTACATCGTGTATGCTAAGAAGTTGTCTAGATCAATTATTTGTGTTCTGATGTTGGTTTTGATGCAGGGCAAATCACTATCTACTCTGACAGTCAAAGTGAATTATGTTTAGCCAAAAATCCAACTTTCCATGCGAGAACAAAATTCATTGACGTACAATATCACTTTGTACATGACATGGTCGAAGATGGAAAGGTAAATCTAGAAAAGGTTGACACTCAAGAGAATGTTGCAGATGTCCTAATGAAGTTGGCAAACATAGCTAAGTTCAAGTAGTGCATCTGTACTCTTGTTAGTTGCGTTGAGTGATTTTGTACTTCATCAAGTGGGAGATTGTTAAGAAATGATGAAGTGGAGTTTACTGTACGGTTGAGGAAATTTCACCATACGGGAAGACCACCATACGACAGAGGCAATCTCACCATGTGATGAAGAGACAAGGTGTGTAGGTGTGTGACCACTGTACAATGGAGGCAATCTCACTGTATGGCTAACGCAATCTCAGCATACGACAACACCATCGTACGATGGAGGCAATCTCATTGTGCAGTAAAATGACAAGCGCGCGGTGGAACGTACGTTAATTGGAGACTACCGTGCGGTAAGAAGACAAGTACTTAGTGGACCGGAGGAGACTATTGTACATGAAGTTACTTCACCGTACGGTGTGACACGTCCACGGTCATAGTGCCGGTACGGTGAATGAGGAATTAGTTTGGCATACCGTTTTTCCTATAATAGTTTCTTTACCGAATTCTGTAATGAATTGTAGTGTGCATAAATGATTGTAAGATTCCTGAAGAATCGGTGGTTAAAAATTAGGTTGATTGTAAAGGCAATCTAAGCCTATGAGAAATCCAGTGTCTTGTATGTAAATTGTTTACAGTAATACAAAAGTTTGCTCGGGGTTTTGAGTGGTGGGTTTTTTCCCGAAAGAATTTCCCACGTTAGATCTGGTGTCATTCTCTATGTTGTGTGTTTGTAGATTTACTTGCATATCTCTGTGGTTTAAATTTATAGTTGCTTATTTCTCTATCTTTTAACATTCGCAAAGCCTTTCCGCACTGTTGCTTTCCTAACAGTAGAGCCCCGGGGTGGGATCCCAGGGGCTCTTCCATGACATCAACCGATGCGTGTAGCTGAGCTTCATCTCTGGAAGCCATGTGTTCTGCAGATAATTGAAGCTCTGCCAGAGGATTTCAGACTTGTTTTGTGCCCCAAATACTGCCAGGTTGCCCCCGTTGGTTATGTTAGCCATCGAAGCGGGTTTTGAGGGCGCGTTGCTTTTCCATATGACCGTGCTACCGTAGGAGAGTACCAGGCTGCCATTTTCTGTGAGATTCAGGATGACATAATTGTTCTTCAATGGGCTTACCTCGTTGATCAGCTATGCGACCATTTGGTTCTGGAATTGGGCGTACAGGAGGCCTATGTACCAGTTTTATGTGCTCTTCAGCTTAAAGAACCCTAATTTGAATACGCCATTTGTAGATGATTTTGTTTGTGTTCCTGTCAGAGTTTCCCCCACAGCCATGGCGTCCTCTGCAGCAGAAATGGGATTTGTTTGAGATAAAACCCCTAGAAAGAGCACTGTAAATATACAGCGGTTTTGGACTGCCCCCATTTTTGAGACTTTGAAATTGAGGTAACTGAACTGGGTCTTTTATTGCTGCCTTCAGAAGGAATGGTGATAATGAGTCATGGCGTCGACTTTGAATTCTACTTCTGCTTGCGAGACTTGAAAGATGGATTGCGTGTATGACTTGCTTGCAAGTCAAAATCCTCGTTCACGGGTTCGTTCTTTTTCAATGGTTATTACGTTTAATTTAGTTTTGACCGCCAAACAAAGAGATTCTGCATAAGTTAAAAGTGCGGAAATAAATATGAGATTAATTGCTAACCCTAAAAATCAAATATTTACCTAAGTCACGGCTTGTATTGGTCGTCAAAACTTCTATTCTCACATACAAAAGTCAAGTCGCATGGCTGGAAACAGCTTCAGTTGAAAGCAGCTCCGGATATAAATGCGTATGCGTAGCTATGTAGGGAATAATTAAATTAAGATTGATATTAATGTGATAGTTGAATAAAATAATGGAGATGTAGATATTTTTGTGGAATTAATATGGAAGTCACAACTTACATTGGTCAAGCTCGTAATTGCACCTTGGTGTGCAATAGGTACTCTCAATTAATAATTTGGGTAGTAATTTTAATAAGATGAATAATTTTAAATTAAATTTATTAGTTTTAATAAGATAAATAATTATACAATAAATTTATTATAATAAACATTTAATTATTATTTAAAAATCAACTTAAAATAAAATATACAATTAAAAATAAAATATAAATATAATTTTAAAAACATTATTAGAAATATATAACATATTATTAGCCTAAAAAAATATATAAGATAAATATAATCTGAATAAATTATTAAAAGTATTTAGCATATTACTAAATTATTAAAAATATAATATAGATTATATATATCTCTTCATACACATCATCTCTCTCTTACTTGTCTTTTTCATTTGCATTCTTAACATATCTATCTATATAACATTATTTTGTTTAAAGGATAATTATTCTCCCAATGATCTAAATAGAAAATATATTACAAATTATTACATATAAATATTATATATGATATAAATTTGATCGATAATATTAATTAAATATACATATAACATTATTTTGAAATTAACTTTAATAATCTACATTGTATACAATAAAGTATATAAGATTAATAGAATTTATGTATATAATATATTATATACATAAATTCTATTAATCTTATAGTAAATATACATCATCTTGTAATTTCTAAAAGAACAAAATTATCAATCCATACAAATAATTAATATGTATTAATCAACAAATATTTCAATTGACAAATTTTGATCAATACATCAAACTATACAAATACAAAAGATTGCATTGTAATAATAATAATTTCTATATACATAAGTTTTAGGTTTAAAAAAAAATAGAATTAT
>BSBK01001588.1:135000-245000 GCA_027943335.1 Chamaecyparis obtusa
AGAAACATATGCATGATATAGTCAAATTAAGCATAGTTCATGTGATTTTTTTCTTAGTTCTATAAGTATCCCAGGTCTATTTTTTTGTAGTTCTAAGTGTCCTAAGTCTATTTTATTGTAGTTATAAGTCTCTTGGGTCTATTTTTCATATTTATAAGTATCTTGGGTCTAGTTTTATATAGTTCTATGTATCTCAGGTCTATTATAAAAACTAATTTAAGATTACAATAGAAACATTAAAAGCTATTTGAAACAGATAAAAATTAATATAGATTTAAAAAATTAACATTAAAAATGTCATGTTTTTTTAGAAAAATTAATGTATACTTGGCTTTCAACTAATAAATCCTCTTAGCTCCTTTCTCTACAAGCCCTCTATGTGCCAAATGAGATGTTCAAATATTTTATGGGGTACATATACTTTTTAGGGTTCTAAACAATCTTCCTTCAGCGCAAACCCCCCTGCCACATAGATACCACTTAGTATCACTTTGATGCCATGTGGGTCTAGCTTGAACTATTCTGGCTAAACCTATTTCTATTGAAACTAGTTTTGGCTAGAATCCCCTGCTTATCCCAAAGTGCGATACAACTTTGTACTTTAATCCTTAGGGACTTTTATACCTTGTTTGCTAATGCCAAAAACTTGTCCATTATATCCTTGTTGAGAAGTAATGTCATAGCCTACATTATAATTTTCCTTTACTTGAGAAGGAGAAGGAAATTCATCTTGAGATTTGTGCAAAATTTTATTAGAAAGAGGAACATGAAGATTGTTCTCTTTATTCTCATTGGGAATATTATCATTATTCACATTGTCTTAAGGTTAGAAGGAAGAAAAAGGTTTATCAAGATCTCCCTCTTTAGTGTTATCTTAGGAGATAAATAATTAGGGAAATGTTAAACATAAGGGTTATTGAAAGTACTTTTATAAACAGAAGATCTACAAGAATCGAAAGAAGTGCATAAACTAGACTTCTTAAGTTTTTCCATTAAGGTAGGTTTCAAAGGAGAAGATTGCGGAGTGACTAATGTAGTAATGTTAGGAGTTTGATCTATATCCTCAATAGACAAAAAAAAACCCTAGAAGAAGTAATAAGGTTGTTTATGGAAGTGTCATCTTAAGATTCATCATTTTCAACAAAGACTTTACAAGATTCACATAATCCATGTAGTTTGCTAAAAAAATGATTCTAATATTAAATTAAATATGAATAAAAGTCTTGGAAAATGAGTTGTAAGAAGGTAGACTATTGGAAATTATCATGATTTCATATGCTAGAGTACCATGAAGGAATGCAAGAAATTGATTGGAAAAAAGGTATTATCTACTTCATGTGATTGATAAATAGAAGTAAGAAGAGATGTAATCACATGAGAGATGACATACCAATCTAATTTACTAAATTATATTATGAAAATAAAAACCTACTAAATCATATCCAAGAATGAAAAGAAAAATTAGAAATGTAAGGACATTGGGTTCACCAAAATGTAAGGTAAAAAATAGGAAATAAGGTAGGCTAGCTTGTATGGATAAACTAGGAACTTTAGGCCCATTTCTCAATTGATATATTAGGAAGAGAAATGACTAGGATTAAGATGATTCAGTTATAAAAGGGGTGTAAACGCTTCCCTTCATTATTATGGATTTTTTGATGTGTAAATAGAATAAGGGAATGCAAGATATAGGACTAAGAAAAGAGATAAGTTATTTTCTATAAAATAATGATACTTATCAGACTTATATGAAATTTTTGGGACCAGATTTGAGAATCAAGCATCAACACTAGACTATACTTGAAATTGTAGCTAATTTTATATTTTAGTAGTGACCCAGACAAACAGGAGTGTCTAGAGTCACTCTTCTATGTAGAAGTCACCCTTAGTCTACCAAAATATAATGTCTAGTCCTAAAATCTAATGTGAACTATTATGCCTGTCTAAATTTGAATCTTGAACTTCATCACTTCTCACATATACAAAGAAAGTATGGTGAATACTAGGAGAACGGGGTTTGCATAAAAAAAACCCCTATTTAGGAATTAAACTTAAATTAAATGAAAGGAAAATGAAGTGTACTATTAGTAGAAGATTCTTTATAAGTGTCTTTTACGTTGCAAATTCTTGAAAATATATCACAACTATTAACACAACAACATGAATCAACAAAGACCTAAAAGAACATCATAAAAGAGATGCTCACATAATGATTCTTAGACTTGCTACCACAAAGAGATGAAATTCTTGACTAATCCTTCAATGCTTGATTACTTCAAGATATATTAAATGCTTGGGTATGAATAAGATAGTTATGGAATGTAAAAATTCGAGACTTATTATTTCTTTTATACTTCTATAGGAAATTTGTGGGCTCAAGAGTCAATCTAGGTCGACTTTGAATTTGGAATCCTTCCTAAAATCATAATAACAAGCTATAACTCAAATTTGAGCCCAAGTTAGGGTGACAAGGGTGAATTTCAATGACAAGCTTATAAAATTTATGACTTTCTATGTCGAGGTTTCCCTTGTTGACGCAAAAAAAAGGCTCAAATTTTAATTGAGGGTTGATATGATCATAAGGATTCCAAAAATAGCCACCAAATTAGAGTCTGAAAAGGGAAATTGTGTCAAGTTAGCCACACATGGTAATAGGGCCTATGTACAAAAATAATAATATTTAAATGGAATAATTAAAGGGGGTACAACTGTGCTAAAGGGCCCTAATTAATTACATAACATAAATGCATAGATGAATGAAAACATACTAATCTTGGCATTAGATAAGCATGAAATTGGACAAACTTAGGTGCTCACATATAATTCATGATACTATAATTTGTATTTATAGATCAAACCATTGCATTTACCTTTGTCAAATCTAAAACTATTTACTAACTTATATAAAGTAAATTATGTGACAAAAATGGTTGCATGTTATAAGGCCAAATAACTTGTGGATCTTGGAAAATTTTGTATTAAACCAAGGGTGTGTCATTACATATCAAGAATACTTGGGATATACTTGATTATGAATTTAAATTTCTTACATCATAATTATTAACAAAAATACAAATGTAAATAAAAATATGGCATATTCTATAATTTAAAAAACATTCTTGACTAAATAAAAAATATCATCAATTTTATCCATTAAATTTAATTATATTTGGAATAAAACTTTTTTTTTCATTTACACCTAACTGAATTATGTTATAAATAAGAATATTTGATAAAATAAATGGGGCTTGAATTGGCCATCCAACTAATGTAAAAGGTTTTTGGATATTAGCATTTGGGGGCTAAAATTTTCATGTTTATCATTGTAGTAGGGCTTTGGGGGCTTATATTTATAGATAGGACTCGTATATATATTATATTTTTTGGGAAAGGAATGGATGTTTTCTTACTAGTTCTTTCCTCTAGGAGCCCTTGAACCAGTTTATATATAAATAATATATATTAGTGGCTTGCCACTTTTGCTGAAATTTTTTTATTTCATAATGGCAATTTTGTAAATATAAACAACACAAGTATATTTCTTTTGATATTTTTAAAAAAAAACTGCATTTCAAAACATTTAACTTAGCACATAAAAAAACTATAAAAAGATAAAATACAAAAAATAAAAAATAAAACATTTTTTCAACATTTAAAAAGTTTCGGTGTGCTTTTTTCAAAGATTTCCTCAAAGCCAGCGCTCTATGTATAACCCGGTTTTGGGAAAGTTTTGTCAAAATAAGAGGTTTTCCAACATCTGCAATTTTACTCGGCTCTGTAGTTTTTTGGCTTCCTTGATGCTGGCGGACCAGGATTTTGAGATGGGGGGCAATACTCTTCGCATTGAACCTGATAAGATTGACAAGGCCTTTTCCAATGATGCTCTAGTCACTCATTACTGTAAGGAGTGTGGGATTTGGGGTTTCATGGAGCGTATGAGGGGAGGACATGATGAGCGGATTTCAAAGCAGCTCGTCTCCACTTGGGATAACAAGAAGGTCTCGGTGGGAGGCATTCACTTTCAACTTAATGAAGAAGTCATCGCCAAAGCTACGGGGCTTCCTATGATAGGGAGAAAAAACAAAAAAACTAGCTGGACTCCAGACCCCACTAGCCTCAACCAGTTCTTCTGGGAGGGTGAGCAACCTGTGAAGAAACAAGGGGGCTTTAACAGAGAGGAGCTTCCCGAGTTTTGGCCTAAAATCTACCTCATTATCATGAAGTACTTCACGCTGGATGGTAAGTTCACCATTTACTACTATTACCATCTGCCTTTTCTAAACCATATTAGAAATAAGGATTTGATGCCTATTCCTTTTTACCTTCTGCATTCTATTGAGAGCAACATTTTGGATATGAAGGATAATTCGGACAAACCTATTCCCATCCTCCATCAAGGCCTCCTCCTCCATCTCTATTAGTTTCACAAAGCCATCTTCCCGGCCCCCCAACCCCCTCCAATAATTCAGGAAGTTATCTAGGTTGTTTCTCACGCCAAAGCTGCCAAACCTACCCAGTCCTCTTCTCACTCCCTCCAAATTTCCCAAGAGACCGATTCTGATGCGAGCGGAGGAAAGAAATTCAAAAAACCCCATAAGGAACGAACTGGTCAGGAGGATTCCTACATCTTTGACTCTATGGACCTCAGAATTGAGTCTAAAAGCACCCCTGACACTGATCGTAAACATAAAATGAAGAAATGCATGGATAGTTAGGTCAACATTGAGGTGGACCTTAGTGGTACTGGTCGCAGGTGCCCAAGTAGAATTGCTAAAGAGCAATGTAAGTCCAAGCTCAAGGAAACTACTTCCCGTGAGGTTTCCGGGAAAGATTCCCCTTCTACTAAATCCCTGAATGATTCTTCTAACCATCTGACTAGCCCCCCGAGGGTTGACACCCACCCCCCTCTCCAGCCCCCAGAATAATTTGAATACCACCATTAACGCCACTCCCCCACCGAACCCCACCCTTGGGACCCTGAACAGAGAGTCTATTCCCAAAGACAACTTAGCTCCCCCTGAGGTGACTTGCTTTAGAGGCACCCTCAAAAAGAAATTTGCAGAGCTGGATAGAGACATTGAGGACCTCAAGAAGAACATGCAGAGGCTCGAGGATCACTACAGATTGACCAATAAATTTGCCCTAAAAATTATGAGGAATTCGGCTACTATTCTGTTTCTTGTGCAGGAAAAATTGGCTGGTGGTGCTCTAGCGGAGGATGAAGATAACAAAGATCTCTTCCAGTTTCTTCAGGAGGAATGGTCCAACACTCTACTATCTAGGCAGTTGGGGGAAATAAATTAGTTTTTGTTATGGAGGATTTTATTTTGGTTAATTACAGTTCGAGTTTCCCCAGTGTTGTGTGTGGGGACTTTGTTAACTTTTATTGTTTTGATACTATCCCTGTGTGGCTCTGGATTGGTAATACTCTGAACATCAATAGCTTTAGGCTTGTTTTCATTTTTTGGTTAGTTAGCTTCATTAAGTTTGTTTTTGATAGAGGCAAGTGTGATTGGTTTTGTTGCTTTACTGATCTGTTTGGCTATTTCCATTAACATGTTGTTAATGTGCTTTAAGTCTTTGTATGGGCCAGCACCCTCTTGTTGCTTTTTCCTATCAAAAACATTTAAAAAGTTCCAAAATAAAAATTATTATAATAAACATACTTGTAACTTAAATCTATAAAGGTGAAAAGAACATTTCACATACCCTCTTTAGAATATTCACACACAATTCCAATGACTCTCAAAGAGTGACAATAAACACTTTCAAAATTACACATTAAATTAAAATAAGATATTTACCTATATATATAAAAGTTCGCATCATTGGACTTACCAATGGTGCATATAATATTGGAAAAGGTCATGCCTAGAAAATTTTGTACATACTTACATAGATAGATAGATAGATAGATAGATAGATAGATAGATAATTGGAAAATGCATGACTATAAAAGTTTCTTTGTAAATATATATATACAAAATCTATAATCATTTGATATATTAGTGATATATATAGAATATTGGAAAAGACCAAAGATAGAAAAGTAAGTTTTATGGATTCTTGAGAGATGACAACCATTTTCAAAATTACACATTTAAATAAACAAAACTTTTAGATATATGTACAAAAGCTTAATCACTAAACTTACTAGTGATAAATAATATTTGAAAATGCCAAAGGCTAGAAATGTTAATTGTAGCCAAGGCTATTATTAGTTTAACTTACAAATCTAAAACAATAAAAACTATACTATTAGCTAATTATATTACCTACCTAGGCTATATGGTTGTCATTATTCTCAGAGATGGATAATAGAGAACTTGAGAAATTCTCTGAGCCTTTACCTGAATGATGTACAACATTTGACCCAATAGATGAAGGAGTGTTTGTCCTTGGTGTTGTCTCTTTATCCCAATAAAACACAAGGCTACTAGATTTAGCCACTAGCGCTTGTAGAGACCTAGGAATGGGAGGAATAGAAACAGTGGCAATGCCTTCCAATATTTGTACAACCTGGCTCATCGATGGCCTCAGATCTTCATCGTCCTGAATGCACCATCCCCCCACCATTGCAACCCTCCTCAATTGTTCTACATCAGCATTGTTGTTCAATTTCTCGTCCAATAGATCCATAGTGTTTTGTTGATTGATTTGTGTAGCAGCCCAAGTGGGAAAGAACCATCCACTATTCTGTGCAGTTTCCTCCATGTTTCGTCGACCTGCACTCAAAATTCCTAACAATTATATACTACCCAACTTCTAGAAACATGATATATTTGACATTTCAGATAGTTTGCAAGCAATCATTTATTATGAATCTAATCCTTGGTTGCTAAAATTATTGTCTAAGTTCTACCCAATTTCTATTAGTTACACTACCCAACTTCTACAATGATAATTGATTTAAGATTTCAGAATAATTGTATTAAATTGTGATGAATCTACTCCATATTTGCTAAATTTATAACCCTAGTTCTAGCCAATTCCTATACTACCCAACTTCCAAACATGATTGATTTGAGATTTCAAAGAGTTTGTAATGAATTGGTAAATTTATTTACTACCCATTTAAGAATTCAGGGAAAAATTGAATTGACCTGCAATTATTTCGAGCAGAGTCATGCCAAAGCTATAGACATCGGCCTTTGGAGTAATGGGCAGGCCAGAAATCCATTCTGGCGCCAAGTAACCTCTAGTTCCTCTCATGGTCGTCAAAACATGACTGAATTCTCTGCCCATCAATTTCGAGAGCCCAAAATCAGCAACCTTGGGACAAAATTCCCCATCGAGCAGTATGTTCTCGGGCTTAATATCACAATGTATGATACAATCCCTACACTTCTCGTGTAGGTACAAAATCCCACGGGCCATTCCAAGGGCGATGTCGAACCGTGTCTTCCAGTCCAAGACCGGCGCGCTCTCATTCTTAGAGAACAACCACTTGTCAAGTGACCCATTGGGGAGGTAATCATAGACCAACATTCTGTTGGAGCCCTCAGAACAAAACCCTCTAAGACGAATCAGGTTCACATGTTGTATTGTCCCAATTGTGCTGACCTCCATGCGAAACTGCTTCTCGCCCTGGTTTATGCCCTCAAGCTTTTTCACTGCCACTAGGGTTTTGGTCTTATCATCAAGACACCCTTTGAAAACGGACCCGAATCCCCCTCCACCCAGCCGCTCAGAAAAGTTTTTGGTTGCGGATTGGAGCTCTTTGTAGCTGTAAACAGTGAGAGGACCAGCATACGCCGACGATTGGAGCGACGATCTCCGCCGCCATAGGAAGAAGAAAACCACAAATCCCACACCAAAAAGAGCGGCACCGCCGCCAATCTCACCGCCGAGAACTGCCGCCCCCGTCGATTTCCCTTTTGACCTAGACGGCGGAACGTCTACAGCCGCCAGTCGGACAAAAATCGAGCGAGTCTCCGACGAAGAATCAACCAAGTCGAGCAAGTCGCCGGCCCAGTGCTTACAATCCCCTCCATCATAACCATACGCCGTGCAGGAACAGTTTCCGAGGCAAGAACTCCGGCAACTTTCGGCAGATCTCGAACCGGACCCGGCAAAAGCATCGGAAGGAAACGATTTCCCAGTGAGTTCCATGAATCCGTCCGTACTGGTATTACTACAATCCAAACTGGTCCGTCTGCGGCACCCGCCGGACCAAGCCTGGGCCTTCCATGCCTTTTCATCCCTGGGCGTGAAACCCGTCAAGCAGCTGCAAAACTGTACATTGTTCCTCGTACAGCTCCCGAAACCTCCACAGACAGCATAAACGTCGCACAGGTCCCGAGGTTGCGTCCAAAACATTGTCCAGGCGTTCGTCTTCTTCAACTGACTGTATAACTTCAGGTCGCCAGACTCGGACATGACGAAACGGGTGGGAATAGTTATCTCAGGCTTGACGATGTAGAGAAAATACTTGTCTGTTCCATTGTCGAAGTAAACATAATTGTGGTACATGTAACCCGTGCTCATCTCAGGGAGCTTGGTGAAGATTTGGCCGTTCCAGGAACCGGATTCCCAGTACTTGACTGAATTTCTCCCCTGCAGAATCAACTGATCGTTGGGCGCGTCTAGGAGATAATTGTAGAGCCCCGGGGTTGGATCCCATGGGCTCTTCCATGACGTTAGCCGATGCGTGTCGCTGATCTTCATCCCCGGAAGCCATGTGTTCTGCGGATAATCGAAGCTCTGCCAGAGAATTTCAGACCTGTTTCGAGCCCCAAATACGACCAGGTTGCCCCCGTTGGTTATGTTGGCCGTCGAAGCGGGTTTGGCTATTCCGTTGCTTCTCCATATGACCGAGCTGCCGTAGGAGAGCACCAGGCTGCCGTTTTCTGTGAGATTCAGGACCGCCGAATTGTTCCTCAATGGGCTCACCTCGTTGATTATCCATGCCACCGTCTGGTTCGCGAATTCGGCGTATAGGAGGCCTATGTACCAGTTTTCTGTGCCCTTCAGCTTAAAGAACCCTAATTTGAAGACGCCATTTGTAGATAATTTGGTTTGCGTGCCTGTCAGAGTTTCCCCCACGGCTATGGCGTCTTCTGCAGCAGAAATGGGATTTGTTTTAGATAAAACTCCGAGGATAAACAGTGTCAAAAGACAGCGATTTTGGACTGCCCCCATTTTTGAGGCTCTGAAATTGAAGTAATCGAACTGGGTCTTTTATTGCCAAACTGGGTCATGGCGCGGACATTGAATTCTGTTTATGCTTGCGGGTCTTGATGGATTGCGTGTTTTACTACTTGGAAGTCAAAATCAACATCCTCCCTCGTTCATGGGTTTGTTCTTTTGAAATGTTGATTACCTATGTATAATTCAGCTTCGGCGGCCAAACAAAGAGATTTTGTACGTGTTTTAGATGCGAAGATAAAATGAGATTCATTGTATACAGTGACATGTACGCTCAAAATCAGATCTATACCGAAGTCAAGGCTTTTTGTGCGTCACGGAGAGGAAACTTCTATTCTTACATAGAGAAGTCAAGTCGCATGGTGGACAGCAGACATCAAGAGTATATAGGTTGATTAAATAATTTATTCCTACGTACAGAAGTCAAGTCGCATGGTGGACAGCAGACTCGATAAGCATGTAGGTTGATTAAATAATTTAAGTAAGTGGAAAATAATTAAATTAAGATTGTAATTGATGTGTTAGTTGAATATAATATTCTAAGTGTAGATATTCTTGTGGAATTGATATTCAAATAAGGAAATAATTAAATTAAGATTGTAATTGATGTGCTAGTTGAATATAATAGTTGAGGTGTAGATATTTTTTGGAATTGATATTCAAATTAGGAAATAATTAAATTAAAATTGTAATTGATGTGCTAGTTGAATATAATAGTTGAGGTGTAGATATTTTTGTGGGATTGATATTAAAATTAGAAAATAATTGAATTAAGATTGTAATTTATGTGACAGTTGAATAAAATAATGCACATTTAGACAATTTTTTGTGGAGTTGATCTTTTTATCGTAGGATTAAGTAAATTGATATTTAATTAATTGTTTTAGAATTTATTATTTCATAATTTTTACGATTAATTAAATAATTTTTTATTTCATTACTTTTTTTGTATTCGTCAGAATCGAATCTTGGATTTAGAGAAGCAAGGAAAGACAAGGATAATGCAGTAAATACCCACATCTCCATCAAAAGTCACATACTGGGGCATTTTTTTTTGTTTGTTTTTCATTTAGGTAGCATTTATACTTAACAACACTTATGATGTTTAGTGTCTCTACTTCATATTTTTCTATATGTGATATTTAGCTCTTACACATTGTTTATTAATGTCTCTACTCCATGTTTGATGATTGGCATATGCTCTCCCCTTTCAGCTAATATAATATTAGCGATAAAAAATCTTACTATCCTTTCTCTAGTTACTTTAGAACTTAAGGCATGCTAGTTTGTGAGTATTCTCTCCCCCTACACATAATGGAGTCATGGGGTGGGAAGCACTTAGGTCACTAACCTTTTCCATTAGAAGGATTTCTTTTGTATTTCATCACCCTACATGATGACCTCAATCTAGTTGCATCATAAATGAAAAATCCTTTCCCCTCCCAACGATTTAGAATATAAGGTGAAGGGTTGGTTCAAATGGTTTTTTTCTCAACCCATGCTTTTGATCAATAGATTAGTGCTCATTGATTGAGCCTCTCCAACTCTTGTGGTATTTTGAAGAGAACCCTAGGAAACTTGTAAAGCATAAAATAAGACATTTTGAATGCAAATTAGTGTAGTGTATGGGATGTGTAATGTATCTAAAGTTAGTCATGATCTAATTCAATGTAGTGAGATAGATCTAACCAAGGTGAATCCTTTGGTCGCAACTTCAAAATAAAATTCATGTGTATGTAACTTTCCATAGCTATACATTCACCAGTATATAGTATTAAATTTAGCTCATGGTTTCACATTAGTTGACACACCTACTTGAACAATTTAGTGAATTTGTTCAAATTCTTGGTGTATTATCATGTGTTAAAGTAGTAAAACCCATTCAACCTTACATCATGAAAATTCAAGAAATCCAAAAGTGTATCTTTATGTTTTGAAAATATCTTACCAAAAAAATTCATCCAAAATAATTAGCCTTACTAATTTATCACTTTTCCCCTATCAAATAGTGTTTATATTTTTTGGCATTTGTGCTTTACTCTTTAATGACCACACTTTTGGGGCACATGCTCTATCCTTTATTATATATGTTTTTTTATGCTTATGCTCTATATTTTGATACTTGTTCATGTTGGCACTGTTGACCTATCAATTCATGTCTCCATCATTCAATCCATTTGTTCTATATTTTTAGCACTTATATTGTTATACATAAACAAAAAATTAAATTCCACAAACCAAAATTAGATCACACTTAAAACATCCTTTTCTAATGTAATTTAAATAATCTATAATCATATATAAAAGTATCATCATATAGAAACATTAAGTATGCATGAGAGTTTTAAGATAGAAAGTGAATGTAAGAAACATCATTGAAATTATTTTGATGCCAAAGATTAAAATGTGATGGATGAATGCAAGAAATATGAAGTCAAAGAAGCTATCATTTAACACATATTTTTTTTATAAAAATATCTTACAAGAAATGAAAACATATGTAAAATTGAAAATGAATAAGATCTTGTGAATTGTATAATGAAAAATTCTAATAAGAAATATACAAGAGTAAGACACGTTAAGTTCACCAAAATGAAATGGACATTGGAAATGGTGGTTGCTAGTTTAAACATGAAACCAAGAGATCAAACCAACTCCCATCCATCATTTCATTAGGGAATATAGGGACTTGATCCAACTTCAAACCAATAGAGGTAGGTGACATTTACATGCAAAGTGAGTTGGACTAATGTAACAGTAATGTTCCCCCTTTTTAGTATTGACGGATATAAATTTATTTTATATAAAAAAAAGACTAAGAAAAAATCATAAATAAGAAAATTAATCAACATAAGAAAAGAGCTATAGGTGTTATAAAATAATACTAAATACATATGTGAAAAGGAGAATTAGAGTGGGGCCTATAAATAAAATTTAGGACCAAAATAGAAAAACTATGCTTATAAATTTATGAAAACTAAGCCTTAATATCGGTGTATTTATGAAAAAATCTATCATCCATATTTTTCATTATGATATCACGCATCGTAAGAGAAAAAAATTCATAACACTTAGAAAAAAATACCAGTCCAATTTGGCCAGATTTTAGTGTAGTACGTGGACGTTAGTGAGGCATGTATGCATACTAAGAAACAAATTTAATTTAAAAAGAATATATTCCACATTAGGTCACCTTCAAGATGTGTCCTTTAACTTGAATGTGTTTTAAATGATTATTCTTTCCCATTCTAAGAAACAAAGCCCTCTATCCTCATCATTTTTCAATCTCTAGCAACACAATATCACTTAGGTTCTAGCTCTGACCTCAATATTGAAGCTTTATAAAAATCTACATACCATCTTTTAGTAGCTTGGTCTCTTCATCAATACAAGTGAGGCTATCATCTCAAGAAATTTTTTTTTTCTATGTGATGTGTAATTCCCCACAAGGGAATCCGAGAGAAAACAACGTAAAACATGTTACTAAGTTTAATGAATAATTATTTTTTGTAAGAGTTTCCAATCAATAGTTAATAAAAATAAAAAATAAATATAACATAAGACAAGGCATACTCATAAATGTAACTCATTTACAGATTACAAGTCTCAAGATTTCCATGATGTAGACTTATGTAAATATAAATAAATCTACTAAGACCAATCCATAACATAATCACATGATGTATCTTGCGTTTATTTTAAAACTCAAATTAAAGTATTCATAATCTTTTTTCTTAATCATAATTAAAAAGAACACAAATCATAAAGTACAGTAATATATTCATTTCAACTTAATAATAAGATGCATACATTACATAAATATAATCAAAGCTACAATCTACAAAGTACAACTAATACATCAAGGTATACATAATAATACAACTTCCACTACACATGTTGCAAGAAAAATAATTATACAATACAAAAACATATACCTGTCTAGAATCAATATCACTAACCAGTAAATAAAATGGAATACAAGATATGCATCTCATGATGATAATAAGAAAGTATCCAAGTAATGAACAAGAAGATAGAAGAAACATCAAGGATCATCCAAGAAAAAAGTCATGAACGTCAAATCTCAATGGTATTAGAATCACTACCACCCAACCACATGGGAAAACTAAGTCCATTCCCACTATGCTAAGGAGATAACACCATGCCACTCTAAAGGAAATATCCAAAACAAGAAAAAATAATACCAAGGTACACTAGATAAAATGGTAGTAAAGGATATAAGGTTATCAAGTATAAAAGATCAAGATACAAATAGGTGTATCAAGCACAGTTTTGGAACCTACGACACACATATAGGGTAGTGTGATCACATATGTATAACTCTTGGACTTCATCCCCATAGCCTCTCTAGACTCTGGAGTCCAAGTGAACATATGTGGTATCAATAAACCTCTCATATAGACAAGGCTAATAACTGTGCCAGACCACACACCATACTAGGTGACAAGAATCATCTCATACATCCTAGCCTATACTAGTGCTCAACGCATGGTGACATACAAAAAAATTATATTACTAATGTTTTATGTCAGTAAATTTATTATCACTTTATTAAGTTACTTACAATGAGTTATCCTAGCAGCCGCTTGAGGAACCTGGTGCTCATTCCAAGTCACTTCCCCTCTATGCTCCCAACAAA
Organism: Chamaecyparis obtusa; assembly: GCA_027943335.1. Classification (NCBI taxonomy): domain Eukaryota; kingdom Viridiplantae; phylum Streptophyta; class Pinopsida; order Cupressales; family Cupressaceae; genus Chamaecyparis; species Chamaecyparis obtusa. The sequence goes on from BSBK01001588.1 coordinate 148,808, forward strand.
AAGAACTAAAGAGAAGACAAAATAAAAATCATAAAAGAATTCTTGTAGACCAGTAAACCATGAATATCATCAAAGAAAAGTGTTGGAGCATAGCAATAATATGTCAGCCCATACACGAATCTAAATTGTCCATCCCATACTGGACATCTCCATAAATCAAGTATGAAAATACACATGGTCTCATAACAAAAGTTCAATATTCATCAAGAGCGTTAATAACATCATTCTCCAACATGGAGTACAATATAATTAAAGACCATCATTTAAGATATAGATCCACCACAATAAAATAAATGAGGTTACTGAGTAATTAAAATCTCAACAACATAATGGTTGCCACCTCCTCAAGGTAAAATAGAGTAACGATCAAGATTTAATATAAACATGACATCAAATCGTAGATATACCAAAAATAATACTGTCATAAACAAGACACCAAAATGGTCATAAATTTTCCACCATATGAACTCAAGTGTAAAAGAAATAAATTCATAAAATAGTTTTAAGTTCAAAAGATAATATTTCACCTAGGGCACACTCTACTTGCATGATCAACTAATTAGAATCAAAACCAACACAACAAAACCTCTACCACAAAACATCATGACCTAAAATGCACAAATAGATGAAATATATTTATTTCCCTATAAAAAAATTAGTTAATATTATTAATTTCAATAATCTTAATTCATAACTGAGTAGATTAATAAACTAATTTTCATCATTACGTTAAAAGTAAATACTCATTCAATTAATAAAATATCAATGTAACTTTTATAAATTAATTTGTAACCTTCCTCATACAAATTAATTTAAATTAAACATAATTACTGAATAATAATATAATTAAATTTTTCAAATTACAATTACTAATATTAATCTCTATAAATTAATTTATAAAACTCCATAAATAAATAAATTCACTAAAAAATATAATTAAAAACTAATCAGGAAATCATTATATTCTTATTAATAATTAATATTATTAATTGATAAATATTAATATTTAATACTAAAATATTAAATACTTATATTTACTTTTAATTAATATTTAGAGTAATTAAATTGATTAAATAAATTGAAAAAATAAACATTTATATACTACTAAATGTGGTTGCGGGGAGAGGGGGGACTGGGCCCTCCCCCACGGTGCTATGATAGTCATGCAACCCTATCACTACTACAACAAAGGCTATCACAGGAGCTCTGTTGCCGTCACGACAACACCCATCGTGGGGTAGGAGAAATAAAACCCATGCCGCCCCCTCCAAAATTTTATATTATTTATTTTTTAATCTTTTATTTTTTTTGCATAAAATACAACAACCCCTTTTATTAAATACTTATATATATATATATATATATATATATATATATATATATATATATATATATATATATATATATATATATATATATATATATATATATATATATATATATATATATATATATATATATATATATATATATATATATATATTGGGGGGGAAATCGGGTTAATGAATTTAGTAATTTAAAATATGTGAGATGTTCATTAATTAACAATTTCCATACTAACATTCAAAATACAAGAGAAAGAGGGGCTTCGAGATGTAACTCTTAATATAACCTAAGTTAGATTAGCAAAACCCAAGGAGATAAAGGGATGCCAATGCTAAACCCAAATTATACTATTGAAGTACACAATAAATTCCTCTTTCATGCAATGTAAGATTTGATTAAGGTTTTGTAAATGTACTTGTAAAATTCAACTAATTGATTTAGCAAGCTAAGCAATAGAGATCTAGGTGCCAAATGTAAGCAATCAACCCAATTAAGATGTGAAAAAAAATCTAAGCAAAGATATGAAATAGATAATTAAGTACTCACCTTGAAGTATGAAGAGGAATATGCTTTTCTACTCTAAAAACTATTATTCTGGACCTGTAACTGAATTTCCTACTGTGGATCTATGATCATGGCTAAAAAACTAGAAAATGCTTGAAATCTCAGGCTGCTAAAGAACAGGCCGACCATGTCACCGTTCAAGGATTTCCAATTAGTATTAAAGTATATAATATGTGTCTGCTTCTTGATATTGAGTGTCATTCAGTTGGATTGCCAATTATTTCCTTCTTTTAAAGGATTTCTTCAATTCCTCTCTTGTTCTTTCAAGTTGGTTCAATGAAAGCTAGATGTCTATCTTCTAATTCTCTATGATCTTTCCCAACTTATAAGCCTTCATCTCCAAGATCTTAACTCTCAAGTGGTTAGACTTCTTCTAAGAGAACAAAGCTCTGATACCAATTGTTGGAAGTCTTATTTGGGAAAGTAAGATACTTAGAGGGGGGGTGAATCCGAGTCTATAAACTTTTACACTTTGAAATCAATTCAACATATATATCATAAAAATAAACTTTAATGGTGAAAAGAATCTAACTCCTAATCACATACATTAAAATGAAACACATAACACAAAGATTTGGTAACCGAGAAACCCTTGAAAGTTAAAATTCGGGTGGGATGACACCCACAAATCTTCACTATTATAGAAATAAAGTGTGCCTATTAGGGCTATAAAGTTTTGATCACTTCTAGTGATCTACCCTATGAGGGGTCTTCCCTGCTAAGAAATTACAAACTTATACAATCTGTTTTGATTAAAGGATTTAAAACTTACAACTAAGTAAGAAATCTGTTAAGAGATTTACAAAGGTATGTTAGGATCACTTTGTTAAGAGATTTACCCTGATTCACTTTCATAGAATGTATCAGTACCTAATCCTTCAGTTTGCACTTCAAATGCTCATAACATATCTCCTCTTTCCAATACGTATCTGATCTCAAAATTAAATATTACTCTGTTCTATCCTTCACTACTCTTATCAGTCACTCTACCTAATCTATGCATTTTCCATTCAAAAAACTGCTTCCACATGCATACATATGATATCTCCAAACTATTACAACATTAGGGTTTTTAAGTCACCTTATATAGACAACTGATCAAGCTCCTAGATAAAGATCAATGATCTAGACTCAACACTTATGCCTCTTAAGTATTCTCTTGTTTTGATTGGTTACATTTCTTACATAGGTATTAATGATTGAAATCATACCATGTAATCATCTCCTTAATTATCTTAGCAATCATTGAAACATGCATAGAAGTCGGCCAAAATGGTTTACTTAGGTTTTTGAGCTATTCCAAACCCATATACCAAAACCGGTTCACTCGGCACATGAAGTCACTGGGTCTCGGTTAAAATTATTCTCCATATATAGGCACTCGGCACTGACTCTTCTATACAACTCGACATACATACTTCTCGGTAACTATTGGGGTACTCAGTGACCTATGATCTTCTTGGTAGTAACTACTACTCGGTATCTATACAAAATACAAGTCCATACATTACTTAGCCTTAGTAGGATGGCTCGGTCACAGTGATGACTGACCAACTCTACCTAGATAATGACTAAGTATTTGACACTAATAGACAACATGACTTGGAGATCAACATCATCATAATCTAATAGGTTTTTGACTCTATAATATACTTCAACTTGTTGAATCCAACCATCTAATTTCTAAGCACTTAGTTCCCCATAATACTTTGGTAAATCAAAATTTACATCCAATTTAATTCTAGGCTTGTGTCCACCCTTAAAAGGATTCAAAGACTCATGATCACCTCCTGATCTTTTCCCTTTATACTTGTGAGTTTCATGTCTCTACATCCTTTCTTCTCTCTCATGTACTAAGACTTCTACCATCATCTACAAATTTTGAAGAGTCTTCTAGATACTCTTGTCTTCAGAACCTTGTCCACCACCAGTATTTTCCATTTGTGATGGTGGATTAGTTCTTCATCTCCCAATCTCAAGATTGTATTCTTCAAGATTACCTTTGCCTCATTGAATCTTGGATCTCGTTAGCATTCAAATTTGCAATACTAGTCACACAAGAGCTCCAATACCAAACTTGATCTGATTAGGATCTAGAACAATTATAGAGGAATGCTTAACATAATTACATATAGTTAATTCAAATATTTAATTAAGTGAATTAATGTAATTAAAATGTATAAATGAAAAAAATATAATAAGGTAATGAACTGAAAGAAAGAGAGTAGAGAGATAGCAAACAAAAGAAAATTGATAACGAAGTTTTTCCGGGTGGACTATGTCTTTGGGTCTTGCTCCAATAGGAGGACCAATCCGATTAACTCCAAAAATAAATTACAAGTTTTTCAAGACCATTCCCTTCAAGCACAACAATGACATTATTATCTTGTTATGTAGGAATAATCAACATGTCTCCAAATTATTCTCTCCACCTTCATCACCTAGATGCCTCCCAAAGGCCTCCTACCCCCATATCTCATACACAACATTACCTAAAATAATTACAAAAATAGCCCCTTAAACCAACTTAATAATCATTTTTACCCCTTTACCATTTTGTGGTTATGATTTTACTCCAAAATTAGAGGTTTGTTTTTAATAAATAACCTTATTTAAATAAGGTTAGGCGAGATGTAGTTGTTTAAGTAAAAACATCTCCACACATATTCTAATAATTATTAATAGCGCACTGGTCAACCACTATTTCAGAAGGTTGATGGTCAGGAGTTCAACTCCCACCGACCGTCCTTTTTTTAACATTGGCGTATGGATAAGTCATAAAAATTTGCTTAGGGCCTGTTTGGTACATGAAATTAACTTATCCAAAATAGGCCTATTCTAGACTAAGGACCTATTCTCGGATTAATTAATCCTCAAAATGAAAGCTGGAATAAGATTTGGACCTTTTTGGTGCACCTAGAAGATAACTGGGACAAAATAAATCAATTGTTGCTCATTTTTTATCTGTCCAATCACATGGTGATTACTATTAAATAATTAGTGGTGGGCTTTACAAACCATACGGTGATCTTGTGGGTCAAGGGGAGATTCTGTGGCAAAAGCCAAGATGAAAAAACACCATTTTCCTTCTTTTCCTCCATAGAGGAACAAATAAGAAGGCTCATAACCAGTTGAAAATAAAAATCGATGTTGCCTGACCCAAAAAAAAGTAGAGAATCCTAAGATAATGCATTTATAGGAAAGACGTATGTTTTTTCCTTGTTTTTGTTGTGAGATTGAAAAGAAAAGATGAAGAAGTCTGTGGCACAAAATAGAAAACCCGACGAGTTTTGCAGAAAATGGAAAACCCTAACGCACAGACCCGACGAGTTTTTAAATTTTGGTGAAATTTTGAATTCTTCAATAGCCTTATTCTGGAATAAAATGAATTCCATCTTTTTTTTGGAATTATTTAATTCATGCATTGGCCCAAAAATGGGAATTAGTTTTCCAATTTGCGAATTAAGAAAGTGGCCACAAACAACGAATAAACTTATTTGAGCATTCAATAATGCTTATTCCAGGTTAATTCCAGGCGCCAAATGGGCCCTTAACTATTTTTAGCAAAGATTCATGCATGGTGTAGCAGTAAAGGAGTATTTTAGGTGTAGAGTGGTTATGGTTTCAAATCCCATGCACAAAAATTTAGTTAAATGTTCAAACTTCCTTGCCATAATTTTAGTTAAATGTTCAAACTTCATTGTCATCGAGATGCCACATTTTTATTAAAAATTTGAGCATATATTTTTATCCCCTGGATCAAGGACTGATCGTATTTTTGGATTTATTAGTGGAGTATGCTTTACTTTTTTCTATTAAAAAATAATCTTTGTAGTTGACTAATACTAAAATACATATTACCCCAAGTTGTAAATATAATGTTCTTGTGTAGAAGGTAGATGGAGTGGAAATAAACAATAAATTTTGAAATCAATATCAAATATATAAACTCAAGTGTTACAACACAATTCTTGATTAATAAACTTAGTAAACTATATTACATCTCTTTAGAATGCTACAACATTCTTCTTCTGCTCATGATCCATATTGATTAAACAAACATCTAATACATAAATGCTTACATAATGTCTCTATATATAGATATATTTGAGATACATCTGGCAACATCATAAGTCATTCTAGATTTAGGCCAACTTGTCTCTTAGAAGAAAATATTATTTTTATCTCTTATCTTTCTAGAATAGTCCAATCCTCTAGAATCCTCTAATTTAATCATGACTTTAGGCATTTAATATTTTATTATCTCCCATTCAATAATTCCAAGGTAGATTAAACTACATCTTCCAACACCCCTCCTTAATTTCGACCACCAATGCTACTGAATTAAAATTCTTTTTCTCTTGAATGTTATGTTCTTTTACCAAGTCTCTTGACTTCGCAAATCTTTTTCCTTGGTTGATATCAGTTATTCAAAATTTCAATTTGAAACTTCCTGAAATCTTGACAGCTAAGGTTGTATCCTTCACTATGATCTCTTTTTTATGATGAAATAATATACTGTACAATCTCATTATATTAGAGTAATATACTGCCACTTAAATTTACCATTTCAAAAAGTGAATTTTGATGATAGCAATTTCTACGGTAGACAATGCCTTAATTTCTTCTACAGCTACAATTTATTCTTTGACTTAGCTGCAAGATCATTTAACTCTATGTCTCTTTTCAAACACTTTAGAGGGTTTGGCACCATGTAAATCCTTCTTTCACCTTCATCAATTTGATGAACCCTTCAACTAACTCGAGGCTATGGCCTTCCTAATTTCATAATTTCCAAAAACTTGAACAGTCTCCTCAATAGTGACTAACTTAGCAAAAAAATGTTTTTATCTATATGTAATGTTGTCCTTTCTCATTCAACTATGATTTCCTTTAAACAATGCTAGATTCTTCTGCAATTTATTATTCAAATCCCTCTTTTCTACCAACAATCTAGAAACATTTGTAATGAGCATTCTCTGTGTTTATGTTGTGGCCTTCACGAAACTTGTAACCTTTCAGAAATATGTAATCTCATATTTAGCTTAAGAAAACCCTATAAATCTCTTTTCTTTGTCAGATTCAAAACTATGACCTCTTTCTGGCATCAACTCATTTTCAACTTCTCATGCAATGTCTTTGAACAATTATAAAAATTTCAGGCAGAGTTCCAATCTTGGGATTATATTGAAATCTATCCATAAGATTCAATGGAGAATGTATTGATCTGCAAGCATTCCATTTTCCTATTTGTAACTTTATTGGAAGAATGACACTTTGGCATTTAATCAATTGATCTCCTCAACAAAGATGCTTGCAATATATCAACAATATCCTTCAAATGTATTATTTATTAAATTTTGTCTTGTCTCTCTTTTTTAAGATCATTTTGGTTTGTCTAGATACTGTCAATTCCTCTCACAGCTATTGCAATAATTATAATTATTAGCACCGTAAAAAAATTTCATGGCTCTAGCCCTTTTCCCCTAGTCCCTGCAGTTATTTTTAGGTCCCTGGCACAAACCCTTGGTTCAAAAATTCAAAAAACTAGCCATTGGTGCAAAAAACCCTTTGTTTTAACCCTGGCCTTGTTATAATTTCAAGTTAACTTTTCAGGCCACTTAAAACCTTTTATTTGCATGTGCTATTTAAATGGGTTCACTTTTTGTCATGCGGTTAGGTTCTTCATGTGTTGGCGGGGTCCCCTTTATATTTCCTAAGCACCTGTGTTTTAATTTTTCCTAAGCCCTATAGTTCCTTGCCGAAATATTTTCCCTAAGTCATGCTTTAATATTTTCCTATGTTTTGGCAGCCTTTTTTTTCCCTGGGCCCAGCTCTAACACCATCTCCATCTAACGGTGGGTGTATCTTCTCAAGTGATGTGTCAGATGCGTAAGATTTTGAGACAGCCATCGATTCTTTGTATGACGTAGCCTTTTTCTCATGTGGGTCCACTGCTACGTATTCTTAGTTGGTGAAATGTGATTGGTCCATGTGTGCTGAGGTGGACTTGTCAGTGGGTCTGCCAGTCTCAGAGGAGTTAATAGGTTGCAAGATTTGATGGTTGTTGTGATACCGTTGATCAGATTTGCACGATGGATATGTCAGTGGTATGGCGACAGCCGTCGATCTTCACTAAAGGGAAAAAGCTTTGCGGTGGGTCATTTGTCTATGGTGACCGAGCAATTACAGTGAATGATGTGGTGACATGTGGTAGGTTTTCAGGTGGGCCCAGGTGGAGTCAAAGGTCTTAGAGGTTCTGACAAAATGTTTGGCGGTTCTGACAATTTTTAATGCTTTTCGCTCATTCGCTAAGTGAGGTGATGATATTCTAAATCGACTAGCGATCCTGCAAACAAGCATTTGTGGAATCACTAAATTTTCTAGCAAATAGATAAATTTCTTCACAAATTGATGAAAGCCTCATGTCGCGAGTTCACCAAATGCAGGACCAAGGTTAAGTGTTTCCTTTTGTCGCTAGTTCGTAGGGTTAAATGGTGAGTTAGGTATTCTTTTCGCGAATAGAAAAAGCATTGTCACATGATCGCTAAATGTAAACCAGGATTCCTTGTAGGGTTAAATCATAAAAGACCCTGAAAAGGGAGGATCTAATGGCCATGACTTAAAGTTAGCCTGATTTTAAATTTAGACCGCCGATTTGCTGCTGCCGCTCAGAAATAACCATTATCATTCAAATTCAAATTTTTCAAGGGTTTCCAGTGATAGAAACTACCAGAATTTATGGTTTTAATAGCTAATTTCAATTGGCTTGGTGGCACTTACTATTTTTGTGTGGTCTAGGGTGTGCGATGATTATCTACAAGGGTTTGTACTATGTGGTTTTGTGCTCGAGGCGTGTTGCAGGTGGCTGAAAGGGTTGACATTTTGTGATGTTTATGTGATTCTCAGTACTTTCTCAGTGAATTTATCATGATTAAGGATCAATATGGGGCTTGTCTTCTCTTGGTTGCCTGGGTTTCTTCCTCTGTAATTAATTTTTGACCGTTTCTAATAGGTTTAGTAGTTGAAACCCTAACCCTAAGTCATTTGTAGCTTGTTGCATTCTCTTTGAGGATTCCAAGATGACTAAGGTATATATTGTAGAATTTTGACTGAGAAAGGGTTCCAAAACTTTCTTTGGTCCCAGCTGGGGGTTCATGGTGTTTTACTCATAGAGGAGCTAGATTTTGTATCTTTTCCTATCTTTGTGTTATTTTGATTGTATATTGATTTTGAATATATTAATGAGAATGTTATTGAGTCCCAATCTTACATTTGTGTATGTCTTCTTATTTTGGTTCTAAGCTCATATATGTTAGTGTCACAAAGTGTATTAGCATATGGTAAACAAAGAGTATTGTGAAGTCATCTCTGAGTTCCTAACAAAGTTAGGAATAAAGTCTTTTAGGTGGGTCCAGTGAGTTTGCAACCAAGCAAGAATCTGATGTCCTTGTGTCTGAGGGAGAGGGGTAATAGGCAAAGCACTTATCCTAGATTTAGTTGTGTTTGAATTAAGGTATTCTATTGATGTATGTAATTGGGTGACTCTTTGCCCTAGGTTAAGGCACTGGTCCATCCTCTGGAGGCATTTTATTGTTGTCAACCACACACACACACATTAAATGATAAAATCTTAAATCAGTTAGTAAATAATACATAGTTATATATCATTTTTAGACTCCTTTAGAGAAGTGAGTCAAGGGTACACCCACCTGAGCATTGAGGCTCAAAGTGTAGGAGGATCTCTTTTGATCCTTGTTAATTGGCCCTCTTCCTTGTAGATTTTGGAGTGGTGATAGAGTCAAAGTTTTATTAAGGTTATCCATCAAAGTATAAATCTACAAGTTGAAGATTATAGGGAACCACCAACAAAATGGTGACTTTGCTGGGGAGAGTCTAGAGATAAAGTTTTCAAAGTGCACTCTTATTTTCTTGTTATATTCAGTTGAAAGTTTTCCCATCCAGGTGGGTGGTGACTCAAAGGTTTAAATCAGTGCTATAAACTGTAAATCATGGATAAAAGGAGGAATACTAGGTCCTTTGTCAGAAAGAATCTGGAGGTCACTCTAGAATAATTACCTAGACAAGAGAAGAAGAATTGGATTAAAAGGAATGGTGAGTCTACTAGTGCTCCCAAAAGAGAACAAAGAAATACCAGAGGAAGAGCACCACATGTTTCCTCAAGTGAGGAAGGTTCACAAGACAAAGTTTCTAGATCAGATGGTGGTCACTTTGAGGATAGATTTTATGCTACCCCAGAGGCTGTATTTTAGGACAAGGGTCCATTGCCTGCAGGTTAGGATGAACAAGCTAGAGAGATGGGTTTGGAGATTGATTTAGATCTTGATGAAGATAATTTCAGAAGAGAACCCATGAGACCAAGACAAGTTCACTTCCCATATCAAAATCTTACTGATATGGATGTGTCATCAGGTTCTGATGACATTATGGTAGACCCAGATGATTTAAATGCACTAAGGTTACAGTTGGCAAAACAAGATGCCATACATAAGAGGTTACAAGAGGAGAGAGAAGTTGAGAAGGTGAATGCTCTGATAGAAAGGTAGTCTCTCCTTAGAAAAATTAATGAAATGAATGAGAGAAACAAGATGCTTGCTTCTGCTCCTAAGACTTTGCAACATGATGTCTTTGGTGATCTTGAGGCTTTGAGGAGTGAGCAAGAGCGCTTACTGCAAGATCATGAATTTGATCAGGAGGGCCCTGTGGTTAGACAAGTGCAAAGTTATGTTCCTTTGCCTAAAGATAAAGATGGAAATGAGATCACTAGGCCTGTTATTGTCATTGGTGAGAAAGGAAACTAGAAGATGGTGGGATGTCAAAAAAGTAGATCATTGACAATACTGGGGGTCCCACCACCTAATTTAAATAAGGACACAGAAATAGAAAGAAGAAGAAAAGAAGATGAGGACCTTGCAAGAGAACTTGAAAAGGATGAAATTGAAGCTTCCATTGCAGAAAAGAGAAGAAAGATCCATTTCTTGAAGGCTTCATCAGCTAATGCTCTTGGTCCATCTGCTACTGAACTAGGTATGCCATCTATGACTACTGGTATTCCACTTAGTAATGCTACTAGTTCAATTCCTTCTTCATCTGCTAGGATAGGTGCCGATCCTAGATGGCAGTCAAATGCACAAGTAGATGGAAATGTAAATGCAAATGTTAATCCTAGGGTCAACACTAGTTCAAGTTTTCAAAGAAGACCTATGCAACTAGAAGGCTATAGGCAAATTAGTTTTGATGGAATTCCTGGTTACCCGAATGCTTTTCCAAGTGATATAAGAGATAAGGTACCTAAGTTCACTGGTAATAATGCTATTAGATGTGAGGAGAATCTTAGGTTATTTGTTGATATGCTTAATGATTATGAGGTAGAGCATTAGGATGTAGTCATGAAATTATTTGTTCAATCTCTAATGGAGGATGCTAGAGATTGGTTTAAGAGACTTCCTGATAAATGTATTGATACTTGGGATTCCTTTGAGAGATGTTTTAAAGAGCAGTATGGTGATAGACCTAATGCTAGTTTCATGTTGAATGAATTCAATAACATAAGGAAAAATTAGAATGAGACTACAGCTGAATTCAACATGAGATTTCAGAAGGGCATGCACAAGTTGTTCCAAGTTATGCGGTTACATGACAATGTCTATCTGACCACATACTTCAATGCATTTGATGGAAAGATGGGATATTTTTTGAGGGACAAAGAACCAAGAACTCTTAGGGATGCTTTTAGGATTGCTGTCAACATTGAGAATAATATGAAAATATCAGGGAAATTGGGTGGAAAGAGAGATGACCCTAAGTTGTTTGGGGACAGAAAATACAAAAAAGAAAATGATAAGAATGTTGGAGCTAGGAGGCAAGAAGAAGATAAATTGGATAAGGTGCTCAATGCATTGAAGGATTTGAAGGCACCTACAAATAGGAACATCAGTGCTCCTAACAATGAAAGGCCTCAGTTCAACAACAATTTCAATAAGCAGAATAGATTGCAAAACTACCCCTACAACACCCAATGGAAGGATGGCAAGCCTATTGTCCCTACTGCAAGAGGAAATAATGATAGAGGTGTCCCTGACCCTCTACAAAAAGCTTCAATAAATGTCATGGAGGAGATACCTTGGTGTGTTGCATGCCAGTCCCCTCATTCTGTAGAGCATTGTGTAGTTGCACAATCTATGGTTGCAAATCAAGATTGTGGCAATGAGGAGATAGATCAAGAAGAAGATCAAGATGATGTTGGATGCAACATGGCTACTTCATATCTAGGATATGAAGATGATTCTAATTTTGATGAAGAGGCAGATATAAATGTGAAGAGATATAATCAGGCCCTTTTTCATTAAGAGGTTTTTTCTAATAGTGAAGATATTGATAAGAAGACATGTAACGTGAACTCTTCTTCTGAGCCAGTAAATTTAAGAAGACCTTCCAGAGAAGAGATGGATAGGATTACTATAGAAATGATTGCCCAAGTGCAAACTAGAGGTATGGTGGCAAGGAATACAAATGAGAAAGCTACAGGAATGTTCATAAAGAGTACCAACTCCGGAGAGACTAATGAGAACAAATCAAAAGGTGATCACATGGTGAAATTCAAGAATGTAAAAGGTAAGAATTGTGAGCCTAAGGGAGTTGGAGTTGAAATATTTTCTAGTGAGATTGAGAAGCCAGTTAACACAATGGCTAAGATTGAAAAATTAAGGGTGGCCAATACACCTAATGTATCAGATAAGCAAAAGGATACCAAGGCGGTGTAGATTGAGATTCCTTCTTTTGCTTCTGTTGATATTTTATTTGTATTGTCCCAAATTATAGTTAAGGTTCCATTGTCAAAATTGTCGAGGATCCCTAAACACAAAGATAGAGCTATTGCATGGGTAGATAATGTTCATAACAATGATGTTGCATGCAATGGATCTCAGGATAAAGCTATATATTTGGACAGTTCTGTCAATGCTAGCCTTGAAAACATTGATCCATTTTTTTTAAGGTGTTCTTGTGAATGGAATGAAACTAAGAAATTGTATGATTGATAGTGGTGCCTCTAATACTATTATGCCTTTTAAAATCATGGAGAAGTTGGGTCTTAAAGTTGATACGGTTCAAGGCAGATGTTGTGCAATGGATCAGAGGGAGGTACCAGTTATTGGGACTATCAATGCAATGCCATATAGGCTGGCAACATATCCAGAGAAAGAGTTAACAATGAGTGTTTTGGTAGTGGACATCCCTCCTCATTATGGGATGCTACTATCTAGAAGGTGGAGTGCTGCCATGGGTGGAAGTTTACAGTGTGATCTATCCTATGCCACTTTCAAGATTGATGATTACTTTGTCAAGATTGAACAAGAGCCAAGAGTATGCCACATGATTGAGAGACATATTGATAATGAAACTACATGTTTTGTGGATACTGATATTAATGCTTTTAGGGTAGAGATCCGTATATTTGAGAATGAACATATTTTGTCACCTATCTTTGTTGAGGTAAGTGCTGATTCTATGAAGGGTGATTTGTGGGTAATGTACTTCGATGGTGAAAATTGCAAAGATGGAGTAGGAGTAGGTATTCTACTTATTTCTCCTAATGGGAGTACCTACAAATTTTCTTTCACATTGACTTTCTTTTGTACCAACAATATAGCAGAATATGAGGCATTGTTGTTAGGGCTGAGGTTGGCACAAAAGCATGGTATTAAGTGCATAAGTGTTGTTGGTGATTCTGAGTTGGTGGTGTCCCAGGTCAGATCAGTATATGTGATGCAGGAGCATCCTGGGTGTAAGAGCAATCTTGCATCACCAAAAAAAAAAAATATTTCTATTTTTATAAGGGCTATTTTGTGCAGAGCTGCTATTTATGGAAAGTTACTATTTTTGGTAAATTTTGTATGTTCTCAGAATGATCTAATTTCTTTCTTAGAGGTTCATTTTGGTCATATAAGTCTCCCAGCAAAGTTTCATGGCTAGATCAGGTGTAGTTTTGAAGATATTGAAGATTTTCGGTATTGGCAGCAGGGTACAGAAACTTTGGACTCAGTTTTGAAGGCTTTAAAGGCCCCGGATGAGGTTGAAAATTTGGGTGACAAGCATTTGCGCCACTCAAGCTTGTAGAGCACTTCGTGGCATTTTCAAAATGGGGTTATAATAGTCAATCGGGTCAACTGGTGATGACTTATGGTCTCCGAAAGTCGGGTCACCTGAAATGGCAGAAAATAATTTTCTTTCAAAATTTTTGTTCGGGTTTCAAAAGTTATTTTGAGCCGACTTTGATGTAATAAATTGAAAAATAAAATAATTCTAAGTTTGGTCGGCCCTTATTGGCTAAAATTTTGGAACCTTCCCAGGCGGTGGAAAATTGCCTATATAAGGAAGGCTGTATTATTGTCTTAGGCAGTTCAGAATAGTTCTGGGTAGTAGATCTGGGCAATAATTCAAGGCTTTGTCCTATAGAATATTGTAAGGGAATGCCCATGTGGCTTTGCATATTGTAATTCTGAAAGTTTTGTAATTCCACATTTGTGGAGACAATAAGAAGCCAATTTTCTATTTTTGCATATTGTTGTGGTTTCTCTATTTCTATTATGTGTTTGTGGTATTAAGGGGAGCACCCTTCATCAATATGCTTCCAAGAACAAGAGGTTGAAACAATATAGGAATGTAGTGTGGGATTTGATGGAATGTTTTGATGCCTTCAATATTGAGTGGAAGGATAGGAGTAACAATAAGATGGCTGACTTGTTAGCTAATATTGCAATCAATCCCACTGATATTACTTTTTCTGGTATCTCTAAAGTTGAAATTCAGGCTAGGCCTAGTATACCAGACAATATTGAAAATTGGCAAGCTTTTGATGATGATAATGATATCTTGAAGTTTATGAGTTATGAAGATCAGTATCATGGTTAGGAATTTGATTGTTCAGCCTTGGTGGAGTCTATAGAAGGAAAAGAGGTTGTCTTTGGCAATGAGGTCATTCAACTTAGAACTAACAAGGGGCCCAAGGGGCTTGTTGTTTTGGAGACTATCTTTGATAACCAGGATAGAGTTCAAAAGAATATCAAAAGAGAAGATCATGCTGATCTAGAGGAGATAAATCTTGGAACACATGAAGCACCTAAGAAGGTATACATTGGTAGAGATATATCTCAAAAGGTAAAGAAATCTTTGATTGAATCATTGAGAAAATTCATGCATGTTTTTTCATGGTCATATGATGACCTAAAGGTTTATAGAGAAGATTTGTTTCAGCATATTATTCCATTAAAAGAAGATGCTAAACCTTTCCAGCAAAAAAAAAGGCCTATTAATCCTACTTTGGCACCCAAGATGCAAGAGGAGTTAATGAAGCAGAGAGATGCTGGCATTATGAAGCCTATAAGGCACTCTTCTTGGGTGTCAAACTTTGTTCCTGTGAGAAAGAAAAATGGTGACATCAAGGTTTGTGTGGACTTCAAGAATTTGAATATCAGCTCATTAAAGGATAACTATTGTCTACCCAATATGGAAGCTATGTTGCAGAGAGTGACCAGATCAAAATTGATGTCTATGATGGATGGTTTCTCTGGTTACAATCAGGTCATTGTCAAAGAATCAGAACAATTCAAGATAGCTTTTACTACACCTTGGGGGACATATGTTTATGTGAGAATGCCTTTTAGTCTCACAAATGCTGGTGCTACTTTTCAGAGGGCAATGGATGTTGCCTTTTCAGATTTCATAAATGGTTTCCTTGTTGTATATCAAGATGATTTAACTACCTATTCCAAGAGGGAAGAAGACCACTGCACTCATTTAGAGAAAATATTTGTGAGAGCCTTGGAATTTGGCATTTCATTAAATCCAAGGAAATGTGCTTTTGGTGTCACAAAAGGTAAGTTGCTTGGCCACTTAGTTGGGAAGAAAGGAGTGAGAATTAACCCTGAGAGGGTAGCTGCTATTGATAAAATTCAAAGGCCAAAGAATGTTAAAGGGATTCAGTCCTTCTTTGGTCAAGTCAATTTCTTAAGGAGGTTTGTAACAAACTTTGCTGAGGTCACTAGACATATTTCTAAGATTACGAAGAGGGGATCTGCAATCATTTGGGAGGGTGAGCCTGATGAGGCTATTCTTAAACATCAAGCAGGCTATCAAAGATGCACCAGTGCTTAAGGCACTTGATTATAATATCCCAATGCATATGTTCTCCTTTGCATCTTTTCACACTATTGCTTCAGTTTTGTCACAAAAGAATAAGGATGGTTTTGAGTAGCCTATTGCATTTTTCAATAAATCTTTGTAGGCTACTGAATTGAAATATGACATAAATGAGAAACAAGCATATGCACTTGTGAAGGCAATCAAGGCTTTTAGGTGTTACTTGATGGGGGCAGTTGTGATTACTTTGTGCCAAGTGCAGCTATGAAGGATATTTTCTCATAGCAGGAGGTGTCTGGGAGAAAATGCAGATGGATCAATAGGATCCAAGAATTCAATGTTGATGTCCAGATTACTAAATTGGTTAGAGGACAGGGATTGGAAAAACTGATGGCCCAATCCAATCTTGATGCTAATCAGGTAAATCATTCTGAAATTGATTATACATGTGATATGGATGATTGTGTTTGGTATCAGGATATTATCTATTACTTGAGAAATATGAAATGTCCAGCAGACATGAATGATAATCAGAAGAGGACATTGAAATCACAGGCCATCCAGTATGTAATTGTGAAATGTAAATTGTATAGAAAGAATTTAGATTGCATACTTCTGAAATGTGTAGATGAAAATCAAGCTAACAAATTGTTGAAAGAAATGCATGAGGGAGTTTGTGGTGGGCATTATATGGGTAAAACAACTACTCATAAAATCTTGAGAGTAGGATTCTGGTGGCCGACAATCTTCAAGGATGCAGAACAGTTGGTAAGGAGGTGTGATGCTTGTCAAAGGTTCTCTAGTAAGCTTAAATTTTTAGGTAATATGCCATTAAAACTAGTAGAAGTTCAGGCTCCTTTCCAACAATGGGGAATTGATTTCATAGGGGAGATACCAAACAAGTCAAGTGGAGGACACTCATGGATCTTAGTTGCCACTGATTACTTTACAAAATGGGTAGAGGCTATACCTACAAGAAATGCAACTATTAAGGTGGTAATTGATTTCCTAATGAATAATATTGTTACAAGGTTTGGTTTCCCTGAGAGGATAGTTAGTGATAATGTAATGTGCTTCAGGTCTACTAAATATAAGGACTTTTGCAAAGGTTTAGGAATTCAGATTTCTAATTCCTCACCTTATCATCCACAAGGAAATGGTCAGGTAGAATCTACTAATAAGAGTTTGATTAAGATCTTAAAGAGGATTCTTGAAAGGAATAAGAGGGCATGGAATTCAAAGCTTCCATTAGCTCTATGGGCTGATAGGGTAAATGTGAAGAGGGCAATTGGTTGTGCACCATTTGATCTAGTATATGCAATACATGCAAGAATGCCTCCAAATAATTTATTAGAAATGTATAAATTTGTTCAGTTATATGATGATGACATAGATGATGAGATGCAATTGAGAATTGAGGACCTCATTAGGTTAGATGAGACTAGAAGAGAGTTAGTTGCAAGAAATGCCAACTTGTAGTTGCAGGTTAAGAATTTGTATGATAAAAAGACTGTTGACAGGAAGTTTGAGCCTGGTGATTTGGTATTAATTTGGAATGCTAGATTGGAGGATAAAGGAAAACATGGTAAGTTTGATCCCATCTAGCTAGGGCCATATCTAATTCATGAGAAATGGGGCCAAGATTCATACATTGTGAAAGAGTTAAATGGTGAAGTTTAGGAATTGCCAGTTCATGGACAATTCTTTAAGAAATACTTCAATTGAAGGTATTCTATTTTCCATGAACAGTAGTTAGGTTTGTACATTTTGTAAATTTCCATAAATAGTTATCTTCCCCTGTCCTATTTTATCCTGGTCTGTCAAGGTTTTGGTCCTGTTGCTCTTTGTTGTCTACAAATTTTAAATGTGGGATGGTTTTCTTTAAACCAGTGATTCTAAGTGCTTGCTATGCCTGTAGGAGGCATACATCCCCACACAGAGCCACTGTTAGAACCCTGAAAAAATTTCATGGCTCTAGCCCTTTTCCCCTGGTCCCTGTTGTTATTTTTAGGTCCCTGGCACAAACCCTTGGTTCAAAAATTCAAAAAACTAGCCGTTGGTGCAAAAAAACCTTTGTTTTAACCTTGGCCTTTTTATAATTTCAAGTTAACTTTTCGGGCCACTTAAAACCTTTTATTTACATGTGCTATTTAAACGGGTTCACTTTTTGTCATGCGGTTAGGTTCTTCATGTGTTGGCGGGGTCCCCTTTATATTTCCTAAGCGCTTGTGTTTTAATTTTTCCTAAGCCCTATAGTTCCCTACCAAAATATTTTCCCTAAGTCATGCTTTAATATTTTCCTATGTTTCGGCAGCCTTTTTTTTCCCTGGGCCCAGCTCTGACACCATCTCCATCTAACAGTGGGTGTATCTTCTCAAGCGATGTGTCAGATGCATAAGATTTTGAGACGGTCGTCAATTCTTTGTATGACGTAGCCTTTTTCTCATGCGGGTCCACTACTACGTATTCTTAGTTGGGGAACTATGATTGGTCTAGGTGCACTGAGGTGGACTTGTCAATGGATCCGCTGGTCTCAGAGGAGTTAATAGGCTACAAGATCTGATGGTTGTTGTGATACCGTTGATCAAAGTTGCACGATGGACATGTTAGCAATATGGCGATAGCCGTCGATCTTCACTAAAGGGAAAAAGCTTTGCGGTGGGTCCTTTGTCAGTGGTGACCGAGCGATTATAGCAAATGATGTGGTGACATGTGGTAGGTTTTCAAGTGGGCCTAGGTGGAGTCAAAGGTCTTAGAGGTTTCAAAAAAATGTTTGGCAGTTCTGATAATTTTTAATGCTTTTCGCTCATTCACTGAGTGAGGTGATGATATTCTAAATCGACTAGTGATCCTACGAACAAGCATTTGTAGAATCACTAAATTTTCTAGCATATAGATAAAGTTTTTCGCAAACTGATGAAAGCCTCTTGTCACCAGTTTGCCAAATGCGGGACCAAGATCAGGTGTTTCCTTTTGTCACCAGTTCATGGGGTTAAATGGTGAGTTAGGTATTCTTTCTATGAATAGAAAAAGCATTGTCGCATGATCGCTAAATGTAAACTAGGATTCCTTGTAGGGTTAAATCATAAAAGACCATGAAAAGGGAGGATCTAACGGCCATGACTTAAAGTTAGCCTGATTTTAAATTTAGATTGCTGATTTGCTGTTGGCGCTTGGAAATAACTATTATCATTCAAATTCAAAAATTTGAAGGGTTTCCAGCGACAGGAAGTACCAGAATTTATGGTTTTAACTGCTGATTTCGATTGGTTTGGTGGCACTTACTATTGCTGTGTGGTCCAGGGTGTGCCATGATCATGTGCAAGGGTTTTTACTATGCAGTTTTGTGCTTGAGGCATGTTGTAGGTGGCTGAAAGAGTTGACATTTTGGGATGTTTTTGTGATTCTTAGTACTTTCTCAGTGAATTTATCATGATGAAGGATCAATCTGGGACTTGTCTTCTCCTAGTTGCCTGGGTTTCTTCCCTTAAAATTAATTTTTGACCATTTCTAATGGGTTTAGTAGTTGAAACCCTAACCCTAAGTCATCCGTAGCTTCTTGCATTCTCTTTGAGGATTCCAAGATGACCAGGGTATATATTGTAGAATTTTGACTGAGAAAGGGTTCCAAAACTTTCTTTGGTCCCAGCTGGTTGTTCATGGTGTTTTACTGATAGAGGAGCTAGATTTTGTATCTTTTCCTATCTTTGTGTTGTTCTGATTGTATATTGATTCTGAATATATTAATGAGAATGTTATTGAGTCCCAATCTTGCATTTGTGTATGTCTTCTTGTTTTGGTTCTAAGCTCATATATGTTAGTGTGACAAAGTGTATTAGCATATGGTAAACAAAGAGTATTGTGAAGTCATCTTTGAGTTCCTAACAAAGTTAGGAATAAAGTCTTTTAGGTGGGTTCAGTGAGTTTGCAACCAAGCAAGAATCTGATGTCCTTGTGTCTGAGGGAGAGGGGTAATAGGCAAAGCACTTATCCTGGATTCAGTTGTGTTTGAATTAAAGTATTTAGTTGATGTATGTAATTGGGTGACTCTTTGCCCTAGGTTAAGGCACTAGTCCATCCTCTGGAGGCATTTCATTGTTGTCAACCACACACACACACATTAAATGATAAAATCTTAAATCAATTAGTAAAGAATACATATTTATATATCATTTTTAGACTCCTTTAGAGAAGTGAGTCAAGGGTACACCTGCTTGAGCATTGATGCTCAAAGTGTAGGAGGATCTCTTTTGATCCTTGTTAATTGGCCCTCTTCCTTGTAGACTTTGGAGTGGTGATAGATTCAAAGTTTTATTAAGGTTATCCATCAAAGTATAAATCTACAAGTTGAAGATTATAGGGAACCACCAACAATAATCACCTAAAAATGATCAATGCATAATCTATTGACCAATAACTATAATCGCCTAAAAATGATCAATGCATAATCCATTGACCAATATCCTATCAATATCATCATAGTAGTCAAATTAAATCAAAAGATAAAAAAACATAAATGTGTGATTAAATTCAATACATTTACTGAAATAATTCATCATTATTTCAAGGTCCTAATTAATTAATTATTCTAGCTATTTAATTAATTCAAAGTAAAAAATTCTTATGGCTAAAGAAATTAATTAAATTGAATTAATTAATTATCATATGTTCCATGTCACTTACAAAAGGACAAACAACTTAATTTCAACCAATGATGATCAAGGATATGGATTACTCAATCAACTTTGAATCTCAGCCACTCAATTCAAATTGAGAGATCTTGAGAGGTTCCACACAATTAGATTTTGAACATTTTCTCTCTAAGTGAGAATCTATAAAACTTATCCATTTTTTAATCATTTGGATCATTCATTCATTTGTGCATCTAGGTTATGGTACTTTGAGAATTGAGAAAATCTGCATTGTACTCATCCATTTTAAGAAACTTATAGAATCTTGGAGCATTCCATTTTAGGAAATTTATAGCATCTTGGAGCATAATTCATTCTAATTTTTAAAAAAATCAATCACGTAAGATCATAATTCATCCATCTAGCTTGCATCTTAGGATCAATTGTATAAAATTAGCATGAAATTCACCATTAGTCTTATCAAATCATCTAAATTGCATTCATGTAGATCTATTTCATGAATCTTCCACTTAATGAGAGTCAAATTCCCTTATCTAAATGTTAATTTTTGTGAGTGTCATTAATTAAGTCATAATTCCTCATCTCTAGGAAGTAATAAGCCATTCTTCATTTCTTTTGATTAATTTTGATTGTTTTTATGTACTAACCAATGGATCTAATGTCTTATTGAAGTGTTGTTGTTGCAAAATATAGGTACAACTTTCACACACAATAACAAACAAACTTTGGTAGCAATAACAATTTTTTCTACATTTAGCTTTGTACAAACCCTTGATTTTTCTCCAACATCTCATGATTACTTTGGTAGCTATGATGATTTGTTAATTAATACTTTACAATCTGTTGGTTGTGGATTATTCTCTTTAATCTTCAACTTGTAGATTTACACTTTGATGGATAATATAAATAAAATCCCGACTCTATCACCACTCCAAAGTCCACAAGGAAGAGGGCCAACTGACAAGGATCAAAGGATCCTTCTTCACTTTGAGCTTCAATGCTTAGGCGGGTGTACCATTGACTCACTTCTCTAAAGGAGTCTCAAAATGATGTATACAATGCTCAACACAAGTCTATAAAAAGTTTATCAAATGAATGTTTTATGTTTGTCTAGTTGTTAGCCGTGACTTCAAGAGAAGGGACTAGTGCCTTATCCCAGAGCTAAGAGTCACCCAACTGTATACTTCAACTAAATACCTTAAGTCAAACACAATGGAAACTAGAGTAAGTGCTTTGCCTATTACCCCTTTCCCTCAAGCACAAGGACATCAAATTCTATACCTGGCTGCAAACTCACTGAATTCACCTAAAAGGCTTTAATCCTAACTTTGTTAGAAACTCAGAGATGAATTCAAAATACTCTTTGTTTACCATACATTAACACACTTTGTGACGTTAACATATATGAGCTCAGAGACAAGTAAGAAGACATACACAAGATACAAGATTGGGATTCAAGAATGTTTTCCTTAACACAATCAGGATTAGCATACAATTAGCATGACACAAAGCTGAGAAAAAGACACCAAATCAAACCTCTATCAGTGTACTACAGTAAAAAACTAGGGACAAAAAGAAATAGGATTTTGGAACCCTTGCAAAATCAAAGATTCTGCAACTTATACCACTAGCTACCTTGGGATCGTCAAGATCAGATGCAACAAGCTTCAGACAGCTAGGGTTAGGGTCTCAACCACCCAACCTGCAGGAAATGATCACAAAATTTACTGCAAATACACCTTGAGCCAAGACCATCCTTCACCAGGTACAAAACCTCCTTCTGCAATTAATCACAGAGCCGCTGGACCACACCGCAACACCAAACAAATCCAATCAGGCCGCTAAAACATTTAAAACTAGTCCTTGTCGTTGCAAACCCTTAGAAGATTTGAATTCAAAATCAAATGGCTACAACTTTGGTGCCCAGCTCATCAACAGTCACGATTCGAACAGGAATCAACTTTATATCCCTACCGTTAGATCTTTATCTTTCCCAGGCTTCGCAACTCTAACTCATCCAGGCACCTCGGGCTAACTCCGCAATAGCGATATCTCAATAGTTGTCACATGATCGCATAGCATAGAGATAGGCTACGTGATCATGTGACAACCCGCCAACACTGCAACTGCTGCCTGCCCCTAAGTATTGGACCCACCTCATGTATCCACCTCAGCACCTGTCGGTTAATGAAAATCATGCACCTCAGCACACCCTGGCAAATGGACCCACTGCCTGAAAAATCTTTACACCTTTGGGAAGATCGGACGGTGGTCACATGATCACAAAGGGGAGGACTATTCCTCATGATCATGAGGCCACCGTAGATCTCTTCTGCATGTTATTCTACTTAAGAAATATCGGGCCCACCATCTAGCGACTACGAGAAGCCCGCAAGTCACCAGGTCGCCAGAAGAAGACCAACCGCCAGGCAACCGAACACCACTGAGAAGCTAGGACCACATGGACAGGTGGTAGGTGGTCACATGATGGCATGTCAAAAAAGTCTAACATGCGGCCATGAGATGGCCAATCAAAACACATCTCCGCTTGTCGTCTGACACTGCGACCACCACGCTCTGCAAATAGAATCAACGACAGGCACATGATTGCATGGGGAAAGAATATTCCTTGTGATCACATGCCGACTATTGATCTCTTCTCCTCTATCACTTGAAGAATCAAGCCCACTTACCAACCTCCAGGCATTCAGTGACATCACGACTAACCACCCGTCAAGTCGCTAGATGTTAACCGCTAACCGCTAGAAAAGAGGAGATCATGTGACAACACAGTTGCGAGGTTGCCGAATGAAAAACTAACTGCCAAGTAGCTGAGAAGAACATCACTGAGAACTGGGACCACGTGGATAGGTGGCAGGCGGTTGCATGTTAGAAAAGTCTGACATGCGGCCATCCGACAGCCAATCAGGAAGAGCTTGGACCGACCACCCACGTCGGACTTGCACAGTTGAGGGAATGCCAGCAAATAGGGAACTAGTGCAAGGTCAAAAACAAACAATGTTTTCAGCACAGTGGAAGATCGAAAATACATAGAGTTTTCAATGCCAAAGGATAAGCACACAAAAGCAGGAAGCACAGGGTCAAAAACATACAATGTTTTCAGCATAGCGAAAGATCGAAAACATATAGACCGAAAACATCATGGACTTTTGAAAACACTTTGGGTTTTTGACACTGTGGCAAATTTTAAAGATTGCTTCCTGCAGACCTTGAAACTCGAATAACTTTCTAGGCTTTATGATTTAGGAGATGTAGTCTGGATTGAAGCAAGGCAACAACACAAGGAACACAGGGTAGGGCACAAACCAAGAAACATTTGTAGGGAGGAGGCCATTTTTAAAGAATTTTTCCATGACAAAAAAATGGCCTAATAGTGGCTATGTCTAGGGATGTATGCCTCCTGCAGGCATAGCAAGGACTTAGAATCACTGGTAAAAGCAAACCATCCCACAGGACAAAATTACAGAGAGCAAGGAGCAAGCAGGGCAAGACCAGGCAACAGGA
The DNA here is from genome assembly GCA_027943335.1 of Chamaecyparis obtusa. Classification (NCBI taxonomy): domain Eukaryota; kingdom Viridiplantae; phylum Streptophyta; class Pinopsida; order Cupressales; family Cupressaceae; genus Chamaecyparis; species Chamaecyparis obtusa. The sequence continues at coordinate 173,035 of BSBK01001588.1, forward strand.
CCAAAAATTGATAGACTAGGGTAAAAAAGGGGCAGGGGAAAGCAACTTATATATAGAGATTTTACAAGATGTACATCCTAACTACTGTTCATGGAAAATAGAGTACTTCAAATGAAGTACTGCTTCAAGAATTGTCCATGAACTGGCAACTCCTAAATATCACCATTAGAATCCTTGATGATGTAAGAATCTTGGCCCCATTTCTCATGAATTAGATATGGCCCTAACCATATAGGATCAAATTTACCATGTTTCCCCTTATCCTCCAATTTGGCATTCCCAACTAACACCAAATCACCAGGCTCAAACTTTCTGTCAACAGTCCTTTTATCATATAAATTCTTAACTTGTAACTGCAATTTGGCATTCCTTGCAACTGATTCTCTTCTAGTTTCATCCAACCTAATGAGGTCCTTAATTCTCAACAGCATCTCATCATCAATGTCATCATCTTACAACTGCACAAACTTGTACATCTCCAAGAAATTATTCTGAGGCATTCTAGCATGAATTCCATACACCAGGTCAAATGGTGCACAACCAATTGCCCTCTTCACAGTTACCCTATCAGCCCATAAAGCTAATGACAACTTTGAATTTCATGCCCTCTTATTCTTCTCCATAATTCTTTCAAGATTTTAATCAAACTCTTATTAGTAGATTCTGCCTGACCACTTCCTTGCGGATGATAAGGTGAGGAATTAGAAATCTGAATTCCCAAACCTTTGCAAAAGTCCTTATATTCGGCAGACCTGAAGCACATAGCATTGTCACTCACTATCCTCTCAAGGCACCCAAACTTTATAATAATATTATTCATCAGAAAGTCAATTACCACTCTGCTAGTTGCATTCCTTGTAGGTATAGCTTCTACCCACTTTGTAAAATAATCAGTGGCAACTAAGATCCAAGAATGTCCTCCACTTGACTTGTTTGGTATCTCCCCTATGAAAGAAATTCCCCACTACTGGAAAGGATCCTAAACTTCTACTAGTTTTAATGGTACATTACCTGAAAACTTAAGCTTACCAGAGAACCTCTGACAAGCATCACATCTCCTTACCAACTATTCTGCATCCCTGAAGATTGTGGGCCACCAAAATCCTACTCTCAAGATCTTATGAGTAGTTGTTTTACCCATATAATGTCCACCACAAACTCCCTCATGCATCTCCTTCAACAATAGATTAGCCTGATTCTCATCTACACATTTCAATAGTATGCAATCCAAATTTTTTCTATACAACTTACATTTCACAATTACATACTTGATGGCCTGTAACTTCAATGTCCTCTTTTCATTATCATTCATACTATCTAGACAACTCATGTTTCTCAAATAGTAAATAATATCTTGATACCAAATACAATCATCCATATCACATGTATAATCAATTTTGGAATGATTTACCTAGTTTGCATCTAGATTGGATTGAGCCATCAGCTTTGCCAATCCCTATCCTCTAACCAATTTAGTGATTTGGATCTCAACATTCAATTCCTGGATCTTATTGATCCATCTGCATCTTCTTTTAGACACCTCCTGCTGTGAGAAAATATCCTTCACAACTGCACTTGGCACAAAAGCGATCACAACTGCTCCCATCAAGTAACATCTAAAATCTTTGATTGCTTTCACAAGTGCATAAGCTTGCTTCTCCTTTATGTCATAATTTAATTCTGCAGCCTGCAAAGATTTACTAAAAAATGCAATAGGCTTCTCAAAACCATCCTTATTTTTTTGTAACAAAACTGCAGCAATAGTGTGCAAAGATGCAAAAAAAAAGATATGCATTGGGACATTGTAATCAGGTGCCTTTAGCACTGGTGCATCTTTGATAGCTTGCTTGATATTCTTGAAAGCCTCATTAGGCTCACCCTCCCAATTGATTACAGATCCCTTCTTCAACATCTTGGAAATAGGTCTAGTAACCTCTGCAAAGTTTGTCACAAACCTCCTTAGAAAATTGACCTGACCAAAGAAGGACTGAATCCCTTTAACATTCTTTGGCCTCTAAATTTTATCAATTGTTGCTACCCTCTCAAGGTCAATTCTCACTCCTTGCTTCCCAACTAAGTGGCCAAGCAACTTACCTTTTGTGATACCAAAAACACATTTCCTTGGGTTTAATGAAATGCCAAATTCTAAGGCCCTCATAAATATTTTCTCTAAATGAGCACAATGGTCCTCTTCCTTCTTGGAATAGGCAGTTAAATCATCCTGATACACAACAAGGAAATCATTAATGAAATCTCAAAAGGCAACATCCATTGCCCTCTGAAAAGTAGCACCAGCATTTGTGAGACCAAAAGGCATTCTCACATAAACATATGTTCCCCAAGGTGTTGCAAAGGTTGTCTTGAATTGTTCTGATTCTTTAAAAATGACCCGATTGTAGCCAGAGAAACCATCCATCATTGACATCAATTCTAATCCAGTTACTCTCTGCAACATAGCCTCCATATTGGGCAAACAATAGTTATCTTTCAATGAGCTGATGTTCAAATTTCTAAATTCCACACAAAGCATGATGTCACCATTCTTTTTTCTTACAGGAACAATATTTGACACCCAAGAAGAATGCCTTATAGGCTTGATAATGCCAGCATCTCTCAACTTCATTAATTCTTCTTGCATCTTGGGTGCCAAAGTAGGATTAATAGGCCTTTGCTTTTGCCGGAAAGGTTTAGCATCTTATCTTAATGGAATAACATGCTGAAATAAATCCTCTCTATAAACCTTTAGGTCATCATACGACCATGCAAAAACATGCCTGAATTTCCTCAATAATTCAACCAAAGGTCTCCTCACCTTTTGAGATATATCTCTACCAATGTATACTTTCTTAGGTGCCTCATGTGATCCAAGATTTATCTCCTCAAGATCAGCATGATCTTCTCCTTTGATATTCTTTTGAACTCTATCTTGGTTGTCAAAGATAGTCTCCAAAACAACAAGCCCCTTGGGCACCTTTTTAGTTCTAAGCTGAATGACCTCATTTCCTAAGACAACCTCCCTTCCTTCTATTGACTCAACCAAGGCTGAACAATCAAGTTCCTGACCATGATACTGATCCTTGTAATCCATAAACTTCAAAATATCATTATCATCATCAAAAACTTGTCAATTCTCAATATTGTCTGGTATACTAGGCCTAGCCTGAATTTCAACTTTAGAGATACCAGAGAATGTGATATCATTAGGATTGATTGCAATATTACCCAACAAGTCATCCACCTTGTTGTTACTCCTATCCCTCCACTCAATATTAAAGGCATCAAAATGCTCAATCAAATCCCACACTGCATTCCTATATTGTTTCAACCTTCTATTCTTGGAAGCATACACTGACCTGACTTGGGACACCACCAACTCAGAATCACCAATAACACTTATGCATTTTATACCATGCTTTTGTGCCAACCTCAATCCTAACAACAAAGCCTCATATTCTACTATATTGTTGGTACAAAAGAAATTCAATGTGAAAGAGAACTTGTAGGTGTTTCCATCAGGAGAAATAAGTAAAATACCTACTCCTGCACCATCTTTGCAGTTTGCACCATCAAAGTACATGACCCAAAAATCACCCTTCATAGAATCAGCACCTACCTCAGTAGAAATAGGTGACAAAATATGTTCATTTTCAAATGCAGGGATCTCTACCCTAAAAGCATTTACATTAGTATCCACAAAACATGTAGTTTCATTATCTATGTTTCTCTCAATCATGTGGCATACTCTTGGCTCTCGTTCAATCTTGACAAACTGATCATCAATCTTGAAAGTTGCATAGGACAAATCACACTGTAAACTTCCACCCATGGCAGCACTCCATCTTCTAGATAGCAACATCCCATAATGAGGAGGGATATCCACCACCAAAACACTCATTGTTAGCTCTTTCTCTGGATATGCTACCAACCTATATGGCATTGCATTGATAGTCCCAATGACTGGTACCTCCCTCTGATCTATTGCACAAGATCTGCCCTGCACTGTATCAACTTTAAGGCCCAACCTCTCCATGATTTTGAAAGGCATGATAGTATTAGAGGCACCACTATCAATCATACAATTTCTTAACTTCATCCCATTCACAAGAACACTTAAGAAGAATGGGTCAATATTTTCAAGGCTGGCATTGACAGAACTATCCAAATATATTGGAGGAATTTGAGACACAATTCCTTGAGCAGCAACATCCTTCAAAGCTTTATCCTGAGATCCATTGCATGAAGTATCATTTTTGTGAATATTACCAACCCATACAATAGCTTTATCTTTATGTTCAGGGATCCTCAACAACTCTGACAATAGAACCTTAACTGAAATTTGTGACAATACAGATAACATGTCAACAGGGGCAGAAGTAGGAATCTCAATCTGCACTGCCTTAACATCTTTTTGCTTGTATGACACATTAGGTGTATTGACCACCTTGATTTTTTCAATCTTAGCCATTGTATTAACTGGCTTCTCAATCTCACAAGAGATCTTTTCAATTCCAACTCCCTTAGGCTCACAATGTTTACTTTTTACATTCTTTAATTTCACCATGTGATCAACCTTTGATTTGTTCTCATTAGGTTCTCCGGAGTTGATACTCTTTATAAACATTCCTGCAGCTTTCTCATTTATGTTCCTTGCCACCATGCCTCTAGTTTGCACCTAGGCAATCATTTCTGCAGTAATCCTCTCCATCTCTTCTCTAGAAGGTCTTCTCAAATTTACTAGCTTGGGAGAAGAGTTCATGTTACATGTTTTCTGATCAACGCATTCACCATCAGAAAAAACCTCTTGATGAAAAAGGGCCTGATTATGTCTCTTCACATTCACATCTGCCTCTTCATCAAAATCAGAATCATCTTCACATCCTAGATATGAAGAAGCCACATTGCAACCAACATCATCTTGTTCTTCTTCTTGTTCTATCTCCTCATCGCCACAATCTTGATTTGCAGCCATAGATTGTGCAACCACACAATGCTCTGCAGAATGAGGGGACTAACATGCAACACACCATGGTACATTCTCCATGACATTCACTAAAGCTTTATGTAGAGGGTCAGGGACACCTCTGTCATTATTTCCTCTTGTAGCAGGGACAATAGGCTTGCCATCCTTCCATTGTGTGTTGTAGGGGTAATTCTATAGTCTATTCTGCTTACTAAAATTGTTGTTGAACCCAGGCCTCTCATTGGTAGGAGCACTGATGTTCCTATTTGCAGGTGCCTTCAAATCCTTCAATGCATTAAGCACCTTATCCAATTTATCTTCTTCCTGCCTCCTAGATCCAACATTCTTATCATTTTCTTTTTTGTATTTCATGTCCCCAAACAACTTTGGGTCATCTCTCTTTCCACCCAACTTTCTTGATATTTTCATGTTGTTCTTAATATTGACAGCAATCCTAAAAGTGTCCCTAAGAGTTCTTGGTTCTTTATCCCTCAATAAATATCCCATCTTCCCATCAAATGCATTGAAGTATGTAGTCAAACAGACATTGTCATCCAACCGCATGACTTGGAACAACTTGTGCATACCTTTCTGAAATCTCATGTTGAACTTAGCTGCAGACTCATTCTAATTTTTCCTTATGGTATTGAATCCATTCAACATGAAGCTAGCCTTAGGCCTATCACCATACTGCTCCCTTAAACATTTCTCAAAAGAGTCCCAAGTATCAATACACTTATCAGGAAGCCTCTTAAACCAATCTCTAGCATCCTCCATTAGAGATTGAACAAACAATTTCATGACAACATCTTCATGTTCTACCTCATAATCATTAAGCACATCAACAAATAACCTAAGATACTCTTCACAACTAATAGCATTATTACAAGCAAACTTAGGTACCTTATCTCTAATATCATTTGGAAAAGCATTTGGATAGCCAAGAATTCCATCAAAACTTATTTGCCTATAGCCTTCTAATTGCATAGGTCTTCTTTGAAAGCTTGAACTAGTGTTAACCCTAGGATCAACATTAGCATCTACATTTATCTATGCAATTGACTGTTGCCTAGGATCTGCACCTATCCTAGCAGATGAAGAAGGAAAAGACCTAGTAGCATTACTAAGTGGAAAAGCAGTAGTCATAGATGGCATACCTAGTTCAATAGTAGATGGGCCAAGAGCATTAGCTGAAGAAGCCCACAAAACTTGGATCTTCCTTTTCTTTTCTGCAATGGCAGCATCAACCTCAGCTCTCTCTAATTCTCTTGCGAGGTCCTCATCTTCTTTTCTCCTTCTCTCCATTTCAGTGTCTTTATTTGAATCAGGTGGTGCGATCCCAGGTATTGTCACTGGTTTTCTTGCTTGATCACCCACCATTTTCTACTTTCCTTTCTCATTAATGATAATAGTAGGTCTGGTAATCCTATGCCCATCCTTATCTTTAGGCAAAGGGACATAGCTTTGCACTTGTCTAACCACAGGGCCCTCATTTTCAAATTCATGATCCTACAGTAAGCGTTCTTGCTCACTCCTCAAGGCATCAAGATCACCAAAAACATCATGCTGCAACATTTTAGGAGCAGAAGCAAGAATTTTGTTTCTCTCCTTCATTTCATTTATTTTTCTAATAAGAGACTACCTCTCTATCAAAGCATTTACCTTTTCAGCCTCTCTCTCCTCCTGTAATCTTTTATGTATGGCATCCTGCTCTGCCAACTGCAACCTCAGTGCATTCAAATCATCAGGATCTACCATAACATCATCAGAACTAGATGACACATCCATATCAGGAAGATTTTGATATGGGAAATAGACCTGCCTATGTCTCAGGGGTTCTCTTCTGAATTGATCTTCATCGAGATCCAAGTCAACCTCTAAACCCATATCTTTGTTTTCTTCATTTTCACCTGCAGGAAAAGGACCTTTGTCCTAAAATCGAGCCTCAGGGGTATCATAAAATCTCTCTTTAGAGTGACCACCTTCTGATCTAGATACTCTATTTTGTGAACCATCCTCACTTGAGGATACATGTGGTCTTCTGGCTCTTGTATTTCTCTGTTCTCTCATGGGAGCACTGGCAGACTCACCATTCCTTCTAATCCAGCTCTTGTTTCCCTGTCTAGGTAATTGCTCCAGAGTGACCTCTGCATTCTTTCTAACATATGACCTAGTATTTCTCCTCTTATCCATGCTTCTTCAATATGTTGCACTAGTTCAAAGCTTTGAGTCACCACCCACCTAGATGGGAAATCCTTGAAACACTCAAGAAAACAAGAACATACTATAACCTTTCTCTTTAGATTCTCCCCAGTAGAATCACTGACTCTTAACAAATGCATATCTTAATAGTTGTCCCTAGTAGAGTCCCCATTTTGTTGGTGACTTGGATGGGCCAAACCAATCTGGTCAAAAGATTTTGACTACTTCAATATAACAGCAACCAGAGCTCCTTAATAGGCTTTCCTTATGTTCTCCCCAGTGGAGTCGCCATTTTGTTGGTTGTGGATTATTCCCTTTGATCTTCAACTTGCAGATTTACACTTTGATGGATAATATAAATAAAATCTTGACTCTATCACCACTCCAAAGTCCACAAGGAAGAGGGCCAACTGACAAGGATCAAAGGATCCTTCTTCACTTTGAGCTTCAATGCACAGGCGGGTGTACCCTTGACTCACTTCTCTAAAGGAGTCTCAAAATGATGTATACAATGCTCAACACAAGTCTATAAAAGGTTTATCAAATAAATGTTTTATGTTTGTGTGGTTGTTAACCATGACTTCAAGAGAAGGGACCAGTGCCTTATCCCAAAGCTAAGAGTCACCCAACTGTATACTTCAACTAAATACCTTAAGTCAAACACAATGCAAACCAGAGTAAGTGCTTTGCCTATTACCCCTTTCCCTCAAGCACAAGAACATCAAATTCTATACCTGGCTGCAAACTCATTGAATTCACCTAAAAGGCTTTAATCCTAACTTTGTTAGAAACTTAGAGATGAATTCAAAATACTCTTTGTTTACCATACATTAACACACTTTGTGACGTTAACATATATGATCTCAGAGACAAGCAAGAAGACATACACAAGATACAAGATTGGGATTCAAGAATGTTTTCCTTAACACAATCAAGATCAGCATACAATTAGCATGACACAAAGCTGAGAAAAAGACACCAAATCAAACCTCTATTAGTGTACTACAGTAAAAAACTAAGGACCAAAAGAAACAAGATTTTGGAACCCTTGCAAAATCAAAGATTCTGCAACTTATACCACTACCTGCCTTGGGATTCTCAAGATCGGATGCAACAAGCTTCAGACAGCTAGGGTTAGGGTCTCAACCACCCAACCTACAGGAAACGGTCACAAAATTTACTACAAATACACCTCGAGCCAAGACCGTCCTTCACCAGGTACAAAACCTCCTTCTACAATTAACCGTATAGCTGTTAGACCACACCGCAACACCAAACAAATCCAATCAGGCTGCTAAAACATTTAAAACCAGTCCTTCTTGTCGTTAAAAACCCTCAGAAGATTTGAATTTGAAATCAAACAGCAACAACTTTGGCACCCAGCTCATCAGTGGTCACGATTCGAATGGGGATCAACTTTATATCCCTGCCGTTAGATCTTTATCTTTCCCAGGCTTCGCAACTCTAACTCATCCAGGCACCTTGGGCTAACTCTGCAACTGCGATATCTCAATAGTTGTCACATGATCGCATAGCACGGAGACGGGCTACGTGATCATGCGACATCCTGCCAACACTACAACTGCTGCCTGCCCCTAAGTATTAGACCCACCTCATGTATCGACCTTAGCACCTGCTGGCCAATGAAAATCATGCACCTCAGCACACCTTGACAAATGGACCCACCGCCTGGAAAAGCTTTTCACCTTTGGGAAGATTGGACGATGGTCGCATGATTGCAAAGGGGAGGAATATTCCTCATGATCATGTGGCCACTGTAGATCTCTTCTGCATGTTATTTCACTTAAGAAATATTGGGCCCACCATCTAGCGACTACAAGAAAATTGCAAGTCGCCAGGTCGCCAGAAGAAGACCAACCGCCAGGCAACTGACCACCACTGAGAAGCTGGGACCACGTGGACAGGTGGCAGGCAGTCGCATCATCGCATGTCAGAAAATTTTGACATGCAGCCATGCAATGACCAATTAGAACACATCTCCGCCTATCGTCTGACATTGGGACCACCGCGCTCTACAAACAGAATCAACGGCAGGCGCATGATTGCAAGGGGAAAGAATATTCCTTGCGATCACACACCGACCATCGATATCTTCTCCTCTACCACTTGAAGAATCGAGCCCACTTACCAACCGTCAAGCATTTAGTGATATCGCGACTAACCACCTGCCGAGTCGGTGGATGTTAACCGCTAACCGCTAGAAAAGAGGAGATCACGCGACATCATAGTCGCCAAGTCACCGAATGAAAAACTAACCGCCAAGAAGTTGAGAAGAACATCACTGAGAACTGGGACCATGCGGACAGGTGGCAGGTAGTCGCGTGATCACATGTCAGCAAAGTCTGACATGCGGCCATGCGATAGCCAATTAGGAAGAGTTTGGATCCACCACCCACATCGGACTTGCGCAGTTGAGGGAATGCCAGCAAACAGGGAACTAGTGCGAGGTCAAAAATAAACAATGTTTTCGGCATAGCGGAAGACTAAAAACACACAGAGTTTTCAACACCAAAGGATAAGCGCACAAAAGTAGGAAGCACAGGGTCGAAAACATACAATGTTTTCGGCATAGTGGAAGACCGAAAATACACAGATCGAAAACATCATGGACTTTTGAAAACACTTTGGGTTTTTGACACTGTGACAAATTTTAAAGATTGCTTCCCGTGGACCTTGAAACTCGAATAACTTTCTGGGCTTTATGATTTAGGAGATGCAGTCTGGATTGAAGCAAGGCGACAACACAAGGAACACAGGGCAGGGCACAAACCAAGAAACATTTGCAAGGAGGAGGCCATTTTCAAAGGATTTTGCCATGATAGAAAAATGGCCTAACACAATCCATGATGAAAGAAACAATCTCCAAACTACGATCTTCAACAACGATGATTGGGCGATCTTTAAATAATAAATTTTGAAATAAATATGAAATATAAAAACCTTAGTGCTAAAACACAATTTTTCATCAATCAACTTAATAAACTTTATTACATCTCCTTAGAATGCTATCTTGCATTCTTCTTCCGCTCATGATCCACATTGATCATACAAACATCTAATACTTAAATGGTTACACAATGCCTCTTTTAATGGAAATCTTTGAGATACATCTAGAAACTTCATATGCCATTCTGGATTTAGGCCGATTTGTCTCTTAGAAGAAAATATTATGCTTATCTATTATCTCTCTATAATAGTCCAATCCTCTAGAATCCTCTAATTTAGATTTGACTTTATGCATTTAATATTCTACTATCTCTTATTCAATATTTTTAAGGTGGGAAAAATTACATCTTCCAACATCTTGATCTTGAATCTGATTAAATATTTATCAATATAAATAGTATATGACAGCAGATTTTCACTTTTAGATTTGACTTTATGTATTCAATATTCTATTATCTCTTATTCACTATTTTCAAGGTGTGAGAAATTACATCTTCCAACATCTTGATCTTGAATTTGATTAAATATTTATTAATAAAAATAGTATATGATATCTGATTTTTATTTTTAATTATTATTTTTATTTGAAACCAAGGAAAAAGATAAACTACAAAAAAAAATTAAATTTGTTTTTTTTCTTGAATTAAGTGGATTTTGAGTGGATATATGGACTTTAAATTATTAGTTTTGAAAATAGATATAATCATAATACTGCAAAAGAGAGTGTTATCTTCAAAAGGTTTCAAATAAGAAAGATATAACAAACATCATCTTTGAGCACACTTTAAAACTGTGCTTACTAAACTTATATCTAGTATGAGAGAGTCAAGGTCGAGCATTGATCTTAATTGCATGATTTCCTTTCCCAGTAATGACATCCTTAAGAATTGAAGCAGCTTATATATAAATCGTAGTCTATTCTCATCTGGGTATTCAAAAACATTTACTTTAACGTGATTATTCAATATGAATATTTGACATGTAAGTTATTTCTATAAATTTATATGGCCGATGCATATCACTAATATTTTAGACAATTTACAAACACGTTCCTTTACAAATTAATGTTTTCAATTGATGTTGTAACACATTACCAGTAATGTGGTGATATAATGGTGGGGCAGAGTGCATTACCCACTACCTTTAAATATAGATTTCAAAAATTATATATTTTCTCCTTCAACGATTACTACGCAGTCATACATACTTCTATATGCAAAGCTAGGTCATTCTACAGTAAAGCAATTAAAGGATCTGCTATATCCAAAGTTGGCTCCTTCTACAGCAGTGCCTTACCCAGTCTTGTTTCTTTTTCCAATACCTCCAACGCCTTTGCCTCTTTAAAATATGAAGATCCCTATCTTAAAAAATAAATTAGTACGAATTCTCCATTACATTATAATAAAATTTTAAAACACTCATATGTGGTTCTGTTTGAAGAGCCAACTACTAGTGCTTTGAAACGAAAAAAGAAAATGAAATGAAATGACACTACTACAAGATAGGGTATTTTAAGACGATTTTTTGAGACGAAAATTCATTATTGTCTTAGATAGTCTTTTCTTTTAATTTTTTTTATTTTCTATTTATCTTAATAATTTCTATTTCGATTTTTCGTCTTGAAGAGACATAGTGATGAGTTCGAAAATCAAGTAAAATTAATTTTGGCGGACAAAAAAATGGCGGTGCACGAAAGAGCCAAGTGGGGGGATATTGCAGACGCGACGGAGGGTCTTCTAGGGCAAGAGAGAGAGGCAGAGCATATTCCATAATGGGTGGTCCAAAAAGCTTGGTGGCTAGATAAATCTCCTTCCTCGGCCGCTTCTGTGTTTTTCTTGATTTCGTAGTTTTTTAGTGGATTATTCAGAAATCGACCAGTACAGAGATTCCAGTCTAGTTGGAAACAGCAGGGATTCACAAACGTCCATTGTGAGGAAAACAAAACCCTAATACGATCTTGTTAGGGCTGAACAAGAAATGTATCAAAACTAACCCTAAACCCCATGTGTTGATTTCAGCAAATGATGAAGGGAATGGAGGGTTAGGGAAAAGGTATCCTCGAAGAAGATTTGGGAGTCACAGTGTTTCTACGGTCTGAAGGCGTTCCTGATAAGGGTTTATTGTCTTCTAATAAGTTCTGGTGCCCTATTCCTTTCATTGATACAGATGTGGATCCTTTGGGAAAGCAAGCTCAAGATCTTCATTCGTATCCAGTCTTCATTCAGGTTAGTGTGGAAAACCTGTCTCTCTCTAAACTACACAAGCAGATTCAGTTCAAATACTATGATACTCTGTATTGTCAAGCCATTTTCTCTTCTACACTTGTTATTATTTTCGATTCTAAAGATGCTAGAGAAAATGCTTTAAAAAATTTGTTTCTTTGAATTAAAAAAAAAATCTGTTACTGGTCCATCTATGGAAGCTGCATTTTTAGGCGATGCCAGATTTGTTCCCTCTTTAACCTATTTGGTTTGTCCTTCCTAATTTATCATTACAATTTTTTGACTTGGATACCTTGCAAAATATTGGGGGATCTTTAGGGTTTTTTTTTTTATATAGATTCTTTAATTGAAAACATGTTGACCATATAAATCTATGTTCTTAGGGATCCCAAACTAATAGCTCCTAGATCCCTTAACTTGAAGTCTTGGATGGGATTTGGCATCAAGATCTAGTGCAGGACAAGCCTTGGCTCACCAAATCTAAGATTGCCATGGACAGGCTTTTTTTTTCTTAAAAGGCTGCAACGCTATTTCAAATGTGGATATTTTGTGGATATTTCCTCTGTTAAACCCTCTTCGGTTGGAACTGATCAAATGGATCTCTGTCAAGGCCAGAATAATAAGGATGTTTTAAAGGCTACGATTCTTAATAAAAATGGGGCTTCAACATTTCCTTCACTCCATGCTAAAAGTCTAATTTATCTGGGGCTACGGTTGAATGTTTTGAATAGTAATTTGCTGCTGGAAAATGTGAACGGACCTTATGATTCTTTGTCCATTCATAGTTAATTTTTTGGGAATCCTCAGATTTCAAAATTCCTCTACGTCATTTGAACCCTGAGGACTCAAAACAAACTGGATTCAGGTTTTAGATTTTGAGTAGAATTTTCATAGTAAACAGTCTGGATTGGTGGACATATTAATAGGCAGTGTTTTTGTTAATTTTTGTATTAATATTAATTTCTGTGTGATATTAATTTCTCTAAATCAATCTTAATCATTGATTTTATTTCACTGAGACAAAAAATCATTAATATTTTGACACAGATTTTTTGTCCCTTTCCCATCTCCTCAGATATGTTGGTTTATGATGCCTCTCTGTCCCACTCTACTCGCACATCATGTCAGTGCTCACATGGCATTTCTTTTAGCGTAATGCTTACACTACAGACTGGCTTCTTTTTGTATCAGTGATAAACATAACTAATCATTGATATCAGTGCTAAACATTGATATTAATTTCTGTGTGATATTAATTTCTCTATATCATTCTCTTTCCTAGATTGTTTAAACGATAATTGTGCTTATGCAGCTAATGCTGTCCACTTCAATCAGGATAGTAACTTATAAGAGTGCATTTTTTCTTTCCTCTTTAGGTGGTGCAAGCGACATGGATATAGCAGGACTTCCAACTATCCACTTCAATTAGTATAGTAACTTATAAGAGTGCATTTTTCTTTCCCTCTTTAGGTGGTGCAAGCAACATGAACACAACAGGACTTCCACCGCAGTGATCCAACCATGGATACTGGATTAACCGGAACTAATTTTTTTTGTTTCAAATCATACTAGCTGACAGGCAATATGGAGGATATAGCATTAAATAGTGAATTAATTGATGCTTGTGTTATAGCGGAAAGGAATTTGAGACAGTGAGTAATGATGACAACTTAACTGAGATTTTCCTAGTCAAGGAAATACTTTATTATTTGTCTTGGTTCATTGAATTTGTTAGTTTAATATCTCTTTTGTTGGTACTGATTTGGAATTGTTATGTTGTAGAAATGCGACCTAATCACGGTCTTTGTAAAAGCCCACTTTAATGTGAAATTGCTATGATATTACTTTATCATAAAGTCTGTATTTGAACTTTCTTTCTTTGGTCCACTGTAGGAAACTACATTGAAACTTCACATTGTATATGGCAGATTCTTATATTGTTGCCCTGTCAACCATGAAGTCTGCGAATTGTTTAACGACTTTTTGTTGTTATTGTTATGATGAGTGAGTAGCCGGTTTTTCTCATACAGAAAATGCTGTTGCAAAGCCAAATGCATTGCGGAGTTGTGCTTCGCTTTCTAATTTGTCTTTGTTTGGTGGGATTTACTATTGCAAAATGTGTTCCTGAAAGATATGGTTCGATCAATGTGAGTTACCCATTTTGGATTAATAATTCTCATTATGGATACCCTGGCTTTCAGATCACATGTAAGAAGGATTCTATGGGGATGCATTCTCCATATCTTTCTGCCTTTCTAAGCAATTACAGTGATTATTATGGTCTGTATTTCAAGATCATGGAGATGGATTATATGGGTCACGTCGTTATAAATTCTTATTTTATCTATGCCTATGCGTGTGATCCAAGCACTGAGGTGAGAAACTACTTTCAGCTACCTCTAGATGAGCCATTCACTCTTTCAAACTCCAATAGGTTGGTGGTTATTGGCTGCAAATCAGTCAGCACCTACAGTTATGGGGATATGGGAGAGGCCAGATGTGTTTCAATCTGTGACCATAATAATCAACCATACTGTCCCTTTGGCTGTTGTGAAATTAATCTCCCAGATAATTGGCCGTTGATTAATTTTTCAGTTAGTGTTATTCGTTTGTCCAACGATACCAACACCAAAGTCTGTGGTTTCTCAGCCATAATGGACCCCTCCATCTTCATTGTGGTCGACAATAGAACAATCCTTAACTGGCCGGCTCACCAGGTCATCCACGGCAACTAGTATGAAATATATTTTTCTCATTTCCTTTAGATCTCGTTTTGGTTGAGCAATTTGTCTGAATTGTAACTAAGTTCTGCTTAATTTCATCCTTTTTTGTAGGCAATCACACCGCTGAATTTGCCATTTCAGCTTTCCTTTATAGGGAGGATGCAGTTTCAGATGTTTGTTCTTCCAATTCTACTCAAAGCAGTACGCTTCTTACCTCATTTTTAACTTTGTCCTTCATTTTAGTCAGAAAAGGCCAAATTTAACTTGTTAAAAGCTCATTTAACGAATTTCCTTGCAGATAAGCTTATATATTTGAGAATTTCTAATTTAGCGAGAGTAACAACAAAACTAAGAAAAACAGTCAAATAACTAAGAAATTTGCCTGCATTTGATAAGCTTCTTACTTCATCCTAATATTCAAGCTGAAGTTAAGATAATAATGAATTAAAGGAAAGCACTTAAATAAAAGAAAAATTTGCAATTATATTCATGGATCAGCTGCGTGAAGGTTAATCTACCTACACAGAAGGATAATTTTATCCAAATTTACTGCACTATTTAGCTTGTTTTAACCTAGTTCTGAGTTTTCCCGAGATCTTAAATTTCAATAGTAAAGAGAGGTTTATTTAACATAGTAAGCTTCTTAGCTTATTTGAATAGTTTTCATAGTTTTTCTTTTAATGCTTGTCTCTGTTATTTGGGAAGTTTCAATTTGTTTAAATGAAGAGGGAAAACAACAAATTAACAGCGACATTTACTTATATTTATTCGGCTTCTTAGCTCATTTTAGTCAGAAAGCTTTCGTACAAAGATTAGCTTATTCATTTGAAATAATTATTAAATTTAGTGAAAATAACCAAGTCAAAGGAAAACAGCAGCATAATCGAGAAATTTTTAAATTAAATTAGTGGTCTCCACTCATGTCAACCTCGGTTCAAAAATTATCTTTGAATTGTAGCCATAATTGTTTTAGATAACAGTGAATTATTGAACTTCGGATCTCATTTCAAGCTCATTACACAGTTTTACTTCAAAGTGGCTGAATCGTTTTAGATATTTAAATCCTTTTAAAATAGAAGTGAAATAAAGAAAACTGTGAAATGGTAGGGACATTCACTTGAATATAGGGTGTTAGCGCATTTGGGCTTCAGTTCACGGTTTTCCTTTATGGCTTGATATAATTATTTCAGATATATAAGTATACGTAAGATACTATTGAAATAAGAGAAAAATTAGTAAATTTCGCTTAAATATATTACGCTTCTTGGTTTCTTTTAGTCCCACTTTACTATTTTCATTTACCTTATATCTAAAAAAATGAGGCATAATTACTCAAGGCAAACCCTGTATTACTGTACCTGGTTTATGGCCTCAGAAATAACATTTTGTTGGATGTGGCCTCTGAACTCTAAAATATCATATAATATCCAAAATTTCCAGTAAATTTAAATCAGTTCTTGCATAAATGGAAGTTGAGTAGGTGAAAAATTTGGTTGCTTGAATGGATTTGCTTTTACCTTTGTTATTTTTGAGCCATCCTGTTTATAACAGACAGACAACAAATTAAAATAGATCTCCTTAGCAGAAAATAAAATGAACTGCACACCAGGAAGTCTTTTTATATTTCTTTGGATGTTCAGAAACCTTTCTAAACTGTGGAATTTGGTTAGGTTTAAATTTTAATTGATTTTATCTTCCATGGACCAGAGCATTGGTATGCTCTATAAAATTTTGAGAGTTCAATTGATTTTTTAATATACTTCAGTTTAAAAACATTATGATGATGTTTTGCTAGACTTTATAGAGAATGAGTTGTTTTTGTTAAATTATTATTTTTAATTACTTGTGAAGGTTCATTATAATTTCAATTTAAAAAAAATTCTAATTTTCAATTATTTTAACTTTGCAAGCAGTGAAGCAGAAGAACATAATTGAAGAGCAGCAGCTTAGTTTTCGGAGACAGAAGGAATCACAAAGAGATTTGCAGCTAATGTTGGAGGTGAGTAAACTTTTCTATGAGGGCTGCTTTTAACTAAGATTTATTAAAGGTAAAATGTCTATATTGGGCTATATTGAGTGATTATTTTCAGCGAACCTAACTTCCCTGCGTTGGGATAAACTGGGCTAGACCAGTCACCAAGGTACGAAAGCTCGATTTCCATGGTTCTACTATGGATCACCTTGTCAAGATTCAAGTCCATTTGTCTATGACGTGGTTAACTTAGAGACTAAATAGTCATTCGCTAGGGGAAATGCCTTTACTTATTCCTCTGTTGACAGGAGAAAATTGAACATTAGTCCGTTCAAATAATATGTAGTTACCTTTTTTCAGGAATCAGCAGACATGTACGCAGGCTTGGAATTCGAGTATGACAATAAGAATGTAGAATTTGAAAGTCTGAAGTACCGGATTTGTAAGCTTATATTTAAAACTGTTCAGTAGTAACTTACACTACTACAGGGGAAGGTCTTTTAAGATGATTTTTTAGGACAAAAATCCATTGTCTTTAATTTTTATTTATCTTATTATTTTTATTTTTATTTGTTTGGAGTTTTCAAAAATAAAGTTGGAGGGGGCAAATAATTTCTTCCAGCTGATGAAAGGGGAGAACACAGCCATCAAGGGTTTTCCAAACACGACAAGTGCAGGGTTTTTGAAGCGTGACAAGCGCAGGTGTTTCTAAACGGCCTGTGACAAGAGGTTCAATTTCAGGTGCCTAGGATCAAAGCTATTTTTGCTAGAAAAAATGAATTGTGAGTGGAGGCAGTTTTTTATTTCCATAGATTATCTGAAGTATCCTGTGTTTAAAGATCTGATGTGCATGGTAGAGGAGGAGTTCAACTTTGATTATATAACCAAACTTCTAGCTATTCCTTGTTATCTGCAACAATTTGAGGAGATTATTATTAGATTTGAAAGATTCAGATGGAATCAACGCCAATTACAGTCCATTTGCATCCTTACCTTCCTCATATGCTTCCACTTAAGCCTTATTTCAGTAATGGTAAGACTGTGAAAGTACATTGAAATATCATTTGAGAACTTTAACCTTAGAATTTTTATGCATAAATGTCTTGTTTACTTTCTTCCGCCATGTCTTTTGATGGGAAATTGCATGGCTAGTATCAAATATGGAACATGAAAAAAGTTGGACTGCTCTGTTTTGCCAAAACAAGGCGGTGGGGCAAAATATTGAATCTCAAAATTGTAGTTCTTAAGGTCTACGAAGGGGGATTCCTACAAAATCTCACTGGTTTTTGATATTTTTAGGACAATTTTGAAGTGGCGGTCTTGATCCTAGCACCTAGGATCGATGGTGGTTTAGGGCTTCCTCAATCGTTCAGCTGGAGCTCATCCAGAAAAGAAGAGCACATCCCTTTCTGGCGGAATCCTGAAGAGCCCATGAAAAATGATGAAGAATCTGGTAAAATTATTTCTTCTGCTAAGGTTTAAAATAATCTTGAAAATCATGAGCCTTTTGTTTTTTTAGAATGCTTCATCTTTTTGTGAGGATAAATGGGAGATTTAAGGAAAACTGGGAGCTTTGATATTTTTATTTTTTGAAAATATAGCGTGGTGGGAAAATAGAAAGGAAAGCTTGTTTAGTCTTCATTTACAGATCTAATACAAATTTAGCTTTGGAGGATTTGCTTGTTTAGTCTTCATTTACAGATCTAATACAAATTTAGCTTTGGAGGATTTGCTTGTTCATTCTTCATTTACTGATTTTCTACAAATTTATTTGTTTGCAAGCGAAAATTTATCATTTGAGAACTTTAATTTTAAATAGAAGAATAGGAAATGTAAAGGCAGCCTTATTTTTTCCTTATTTCCAGATCTTGAGACTCTTTTCTAAATTTGATTTGCAAAGAAAATTGAAGACACAGTTCTTTCCAAAAGGAAGCATTAACATCCTGTATTTTATTGTATTCTCATTTTAAAGTTCTTTCAAAGTGAACAGTAATTCCTCATTGCTTACTTTTAGCTAATTACCTTATTTAGCATTCTTTAGTTTCCTTTCATTGAATAAGGGGATAAATAAGGTAAAATATTTACCTTATTAATATGCTAAAAGTAAGCGCTACTAGCTTATAGTTTCCTTTAGTTTCATTACAATCTAATGGATTGAATGAGGTAAATAAGGTAAATCATTTGGTCAGTGGAATGTGATGAATAAGGTAAATAGCATTTCTTACTCAAATGATTAGATTGTATTTGTTGTATCCAGCTTGATTGATAAATAAATCCTGCTCAAATGAATTTTTGTTTTGTGAAATCAGCTCCACTGAAAGCACATTCTACCGGATAAGCTTAATTCCTTTTGACATTATTGTAAAAAATAGTTTTTCACTTGTTCATTGAGCTGACTCATATATTCTCCTACATATCCAAACAGGTCCAAATTAACAGAACTATTTTTTATTTCATCTGCAGATTTGATCAATAATAACATCCATGGGGATTTAAATCTCAGCCAAAAAATATCATAATTACTTTATTAGATAATGATTACTGTATTCAAAACTCCAGTCCCAATAATATAAGAAATTTGTTCAGACAGGAAATAACAGTTCACTCCAGCTGAATGGATATTTTGCATGGATAGAGAAAGCACTATTTTTCACTTATAAACAGATAAAAAAATTTTCACAAGTTTTTAATGGCACCAGTGTGTAGTTGAAAGTTACCATTCTTTTTTGAGTTGTTAATGCCACTGGCTACATGCTTCCAGGTGGAAGTACAATTTTCGTTTTAAGGGCGCCTTCAATAGATCTAATGTATGATCCATTATAATTTTATTATGCAGAAAATTAAGGTTTTTCACATAATCTTTTACCTCTGTAATAACCAATTGTATGTATTTTTGATGAAAACAGCTAACCATATATTAAATTAAAAACTTAAGTACATAAGAACAAAAAAAATAATGTCTGCAATGAAAAGGAAATCGCTCCCCTAAAATAGCATACATGCTGAATTGTATATATTTTCAGAATGCACTTGAACAAAAACTACTTTTTTAATGAAATGGATGTAACTTGAACAAAAAAACACAAGTAGCAAAGTTGCTTAATACAAAAAAGAAAGTATGATAGGATTTCTTTTCATTATTTACTTAAAATTCCAAGATTTTTTTGCATGTGTAAATTTTCCAAGACATTGAAATCAAAACTAGAAACACAAGTTATAATCAATGAAAAGTTGTATAGTTGAAATGTTTTTTGTTAATATTCTCCTTTACGTCATTTTGTTTTTAATTTTTCTTGGAGATATATATACATATATATATATATTTACTAATTTCTGAATTTCATCACTAAAACCCGTAATGTAGCACCATTATTGAACCTACCAAATATTCAAGTCTAGCAATGAGTCTAAATCTGTTTCCCAACCTTAGAATCCTATCAGACAGAAACTCTAAATGTGGCATGTACAACCCTAGTCAGCATGACACATAGAACGTGCTTTGAGTGGGTTTTGTCACTAGCTAGGTCAAATGTGCCAAATCTCTAGCATGGTAGGAATATGTAGGAAGTGATAATGATTCTTTCTTTTATATTTATATATATATATATATATATATATATATATATATATATATATATTTGGCAAACATGCATAGTTATTTTCTAGTTGATCTAATATTTTTACTGAAGCATAGAAAATAGAAATTTTACTAATTTTTATCATTTTGCTTCAGGTGTTCAACCTTGAACCTCCTATTCCAATCTACATTGGACATCCGAAACAGGTGGATAGGGCTTTCAAAAATGTTTACAAAGAGGCAATGAACAGGCTTAGAGGCAAAGAATTGGAGCTACTCACAGTCATTTTACCTAACAACAATGGCTCATTGTATGGTGGGTATTATTCTGAATTTAGTAGTTACAATGCATCAGGTTTATTAAATTCAGCCCCCAATTAGCTCTACAAAGCCTTTATCTAGTTCATATGATGCTTTTAAGTAGTTCATTTTTAATTGCATTTGTGATTCTGTGAAACACTTGATTGTTTAAGTAGACAAACCATTGCATTGAGAGCATTTAACATGGGTACTTTAATGCTGGCATGAATGCAAGAGATTTGAAAAGAACATGTGAAACTAATCTCGGCATAATATCTCAGTGCTGTTTGACAAAACATGTTTTTAAAATAAGAGGACAATACCTTACTAATGTTTCTCTAAAGATTAATGTAAAGGTAAGTTTTGTAATTTTTAAGTACAATGGTAAAAGCTCATTTAGTACTCTAGTCGCCAGGGTCAATTTGATTCATCCTCACAACACTTTAGTGTACATTGTTTTTAGTTTTTCAAATAGAGTATTCAGTCCTTTTTTTTAGTCTTGTTTGATTATCAAGGTACGTTGTTAAATTCCATTATGTTTTTGGTTTCTTGAATATTTTTGTTTTCATTCATGTACTAGTAGACATCCATCCTCCTTGCTCTCCTCTTCTCACTTTTCTTTCCCTACTTCCAACCATCATTGTAGTTGATCCTTTATTTCAATCATTGTTTCATCTTTACATCTTCTTTCCCTCTTACTTCCTAACTTCTCCTCATATTTTTATTCTTTATTTTCTCTACGGTATTACTACAATTTCTTATTTCTTATTTTCCTCCATGATGATGAATGATGGAATTAGATTGGAAATATTGAAGAAATAAGCTCATACAAGTCTGTTTGAATTACCAGCTTTGTAATTGAATCGTCTAGTGATGCAACTGTAGGTAGTTATGATAAGGAAGAGAATTCAGATATTGAAGAAATAAGCTCATACAAGTCTGTTTGAATTACCAGCTTTGTAATTGAATCGTCTAGTGATGCAACTGTAGGTAGTTATGATAAGGAAGAGAATTCAGCCAAAGTTTATGATCTTCCAGCTCTCAATTATTGGAGTCTATGAGCTGCAATAAACTTTCTGATATGACAATATAATACTTGGGTTGTACATTTTAATTGTTGATTTTTTAATTTATAGATTTCTACTAAACATTTGAATGTTTGGCAACAAATGTAGATTGGAGACTATACTAAAGAAGTAAAAGACATGAAATATATGTTAACGTTAGCCTGTCTTATTTATATAAGAAGGTAGCTGAATTTCCCTAATTCTATCTTAAATCTGCTTAATGTTACAAAGAAGAGTAAGAAAATATGGTGGCATTTTTAGCTGTGACTGCTCATATATGTAGTGATGATCAGGCATAGACACAATCAATATGTTGGCCTCCATGAAGGAGTGCTGTGGGCACAAATTTCATGGAGTAAGTATTTAAGAAAAGAAAAAATTTCTTGCAAAATGGATATTCACAAGGTAAATGCTTATATGATTTCTACTAAATATAGAATGTAGAGACATACCATATATTTATACATTTTTATAAAGATAAAGTTAATGTCCTAGGTCAAGAAATAGTGTGTAGGTTAGATTAGAGTGTATATTTATTCTTTAAAGGGTTCTAGCTCAATGGAAGAGCACTTGTTTTATAAACAAGAGGTTGGTGGTTCGATTCCATCGTTCCTTCACATCAACTAGTCAACCATATTGTAGTTATGTTTAAGAATATTGATTTATTTGAGTAGTGAGCTATTTTTTTAAAAAAATATTATTTTATATTTGCTTTCGAGAGACAAAAGTGATATTGTCTCTAATGAGAATATTGTCTTTAGAGAGACTAATACTATTATTTTTTATTGTCTTTGTAAGACAATTTTTAAAGACAATAATTTAAGACACCCACTTAAAGACAATACTTAAGACGATATACGAGTTTTCTTTTATCTCAAATTAAGACAATTTACTAAAAATTTGTCTTAAATATTGTCTTAAAACCACCGTCTATGTAGTAGTGGAACCATAGATGACAACCATGCAGATTGCTTTGGTCATGAAGGAAGAAAAGAAGGTAAGGCCTCGTCGCTCAAAGTTAAGACCCTCACTCTCTTGCTGAATGATGATATAATAAAGGATCTTAAATCCGAACAAAATAGGCTTGAAAGCATTGCTTTTTTCTTTGTTTCCATGGATGTTAAATTTCTTCATGAAAAAAAGTTTTTGGATGATTGGTTTAACAATATTTGGGAAATAAGTTGGGTATCCTGGTTAAGTTCAGTAGGATGATACAAAAAGGTTTGTTTTTTGTTTTCTTAAAGACATACGGGATGAAAGAAAAAGTTTTAAAAAGGGATCTAGAATGTAGGAAAAACTCTTTTTCAAGCCCTTCCTTGGTCCCCGAAATGCAATTTAGACCATGTCATATCCCGCTCATTCTTATTTTGGGTTGAATTGAGAGGAATCTAGCCTAAATTTTGGCCCTGCATCTCATACATGCTAAAATATTTGGGTTTTGTGCTTCAAGTTGAGGAATCAAGAGTCACACTTCCACACCTTAATGCACATGTTTTAATTACTTTGGACCTTGATATTGTGTTCCCTAAGGATATTTTGGTTGATATTGAGGAAGAATCTTTTAGATGGAGTATAGTTAAATTGGGAGACATGGAGCTTTCTTTCACTGGAAGATTAACAGGCATAAAAGGAAAAATTGTCCATCACTCAAAAATATTCAAAGGGATTTTAATATGATGACATCTAACAATGCTACCCCACAAGCTGAAGCTAGTAAGAAAGATAACAATTTGGGCATTAAAATTGGGTGTAAAAATGATAATAATAATGATGTTAATGTTAGGAATGGGAACACTAAGAGGGGGCGGGGTGAATCAGTGTTCTATATAATTACTTTCTAATACTTGAAACTTAACTCAATAACTTAATTGTTGAACTAAATATTAAAGCATGTAAAGTAATCAACAAATAACACATAACACCGGATATGGTTACGGGGAAACCTTGGCCAAATGAAAAACCCCGGTGGGAATTAATACCCACTATTAATTGTATGTATGTATTATGACCCTATTAATGTTCCTTAGCCCTGTTAGGAGTTGTCATTACAATGCTTAAGTACAATGACCTTGTCAAGGGTTAGACCCTGTTAGGAGTCTTTTATAATTAACCCTATTAGGAGTGAGGACACACTATCCTAGAGCTCACTGCTCAAATGGTGAAGGCTACAACTTGCTAAGTATCAGATACATACTATATCTGCAAGGTGAACTGCTTCTATGACACTACTTGTCTAATCACCTCATTTCGTGTGTTGATGCTTTAACCTCTTGTAAAGCTCTATATCATAATGACTTCTCTTCGCATACTTCTTCTCTACTTCTATCAACTCTATATCTCATGCCATACTTAAATACAAAGGTGCGTGTCTTATTTATATGTGCAAACAAAACTATTCACTAAGTCGGCCTATAACTAATTACATACAATGCTTCCAAATGAATTGGCTCAAGCGTATTTACCTACAATGAGATTTACATGTTTACAACACAAATACAATAGGTGCATAGCCTTTACAAAAAAATATTACAACCCCTAATAAAAATACTTCCTATCGGCTGCATACTCTATTTTGCGCTGCTGCTCACTAACTATGTCACTTCAACTCGTTGTAACTACTTCATACTAACTCTTCTGATCATGTGTTCTTAGACATAGCTTACTAACATATCCAAAAGATTATCTTCAAGGGCGCGTGCCAAAACTCAGTCATAAACATGTGCACTAATGCTCTATTCATTTGGTGCTTTACTGACAGTCCAATCTTCCATACTTAGCCAAATTTTGATCTTATGAGTAAGTGCGCTGACTCCAAAACTCCATATGACTTTTTTTCCATAATGAAAACACTAAGTCATAGTCATATACAACAGTATAGTCAACTTTCCAGCAATCTTCCCCTTTGTCATTAATGACAACAAAGGAATATGGTGAACTTACTAAACTGTATCTTACACAAAAACTTTCTAACATATACTCTATCTTATATCTCCCTGTTACTATATACTCTACTCCCTTTTACATCATATACACTGCTCTATATTCTCCCTTCTACTATATACTCTACTCTCCCTTTGACATTAATGACAAAGGTGCACAAAAATGAATCTACAGGTACTTACACAGTGAGTACATCCAGGCAAGCAATCTGAAGGTTTGCAATTTCTTGCTACCAAAATGCCTTTAGTGCATAAGTTAACTTATCCATTGTCTCCAAATCTGAATTCATACATTGATCATTTTTCACCATCGTGGCATCAATTTCCTTGATATTCTGATTCACCACATCTAAAGAGGGCACAAGTGCATTCCTTAACTATGCTTGCCTAGCCCTTATTTTGGCCATGTCTTTTTTTGCCTTCTCAATTTTGTCTAACTGACCTTGATAGACATTATTACACATGTTTACATCTATGGAGGGATCTTCCACTAATTTCCTTATTGCTTCCATTATTGATTCAGCTTCCTAAATCTTCTTTGAGAGGTCTGCAGTTAGTTTGTCTATATCCATACACTCAGCTATTATCCTTCTTCCTTTAGCTACTAAGTCTTTCAGGAAAGCTTGACCAACCTTTAAATAACTAAGTTCAAGTGTGAAGTTACCTATTAATTCACTTAGCCTCTTCTTAAGATATTTTTCTTCTACAACCTTGGATACTGATTCTTCTAGGCTTGAGAAGTTTTCTTTGAAACTTGTTATGATGGTCCTGACATCATCCACTAAATGTACATTGGACACATTCTTGTCTTTAGGCAGTAAGCTATTCAGAATGTTGACTAATTCAATAAAAAATGGATTCCTCATTACTTGTTTCTCCTTTTCCTTCTCCATTGCTAGCACAGTGATCTTAATCAGATCTTCTTCTCTCCATGAATCTATACTTATTGTGTCAAGGGTCAAACTTGACAATAATCTCATTGAGGGCTTAGGGGTAACGAGTGAACTTTGACTAACATCCATTACCTCAGTCTTTACATTTACTAGAACTTCAATAGATGGCTCATTTGCAAGTTAATCTTCCTTGTCTTCTTCCTTCTCACATCCAGGTTCATCTTCTTTTTCTTCATTCTATTCAGTTAGATCCTCAATCTGAACTTCTTCTTGCTGCATAGTTGAATTATCACTGCATAGTATCTTAGCCTCTTTTGTACTTACAAAGGCTTCCTCAAACTTATCAAGGTCTTTATCTATGGCCGCCATTGATGTTTCCATATCATCAATCATAATTGTATCATATTTTATTTCTCGCATGGGTGCAAACTTCATTGCTTCACTAGGTGTTGTCACTATGGGAGTTGAATCATGTGGACCTGTTATAGGTGTATTAGGGACCTCAACTTCTTTTTCTTCCTTAGATGGAGCTTTGGTTACAGGCGCAGTAGGAGGATACATGTTTTTGTCTAAGAACACCTTCTCAAATGCTTTTTTAATCTCCTTTGCTACCAATTCATAGTCCTTGTTCATGATCTGCAGAGTTCTCAACTTGGTTCTAAGGTGCGGCTTCACCAAATCCAACAACACTATTTTCTCTTCAATTGAACATACAGGGAGGCTTTCATCAAATATCTTCTCCCTTATTCATAAGTCTTCCTCTATAGCTTGTGTCTTCAAGAATTCTAAGATGTTCCATACACTGTCCAAAGTAACTGTTTTAAGTTCCAAGACTGTCTTCTTGATCTTAATCATATGCTTGATTATCATGGAATGGATCTCTGATTTGTCAATCTCACTGTATTTATCATAGAACTTTTATATTTGATCAATTCTTCCTTCATCAACTATTTTTCTTCTCAACACTTCAAGATTAGGTCTAAATCCTACCTCAAGAGGTGTTTGAGTGTTCTTCCTTTGAATTCTGGTTGTCCTAGAGGATGGATGGCTTGAACTGATTTTCTTCTTCCTCTTAGGCATCCTGCTATACTCAGAAGGTGGTGTGGACTCCAAATCAATTCTATTTGTAGGCGCAGGGGTTTTTTCTTCCATCTTTTTTTGTTTCTCCTTAGGATCATCAGACTTCTCTATTTTGATATCAGAAGAGGGTGCACTCTCAAGTTGCACTACAATCTTGGCTTCCCTAGCTTTATCTAGATCTGCTTGAGTGACACCATGAATCTTCAGTATCTTAGAGGTGATTTTAGATGCTTTCCTCTTGTTTGCAACACTGTACAAGACTAAATCTGCTTGTCTTGTTTTCTCCTCATAGGTACCCCATCTTGGCTCATTGGGATCTTTTAGCAATGATAGGAGGACTTGTGCATATGCTTCTAGAATATGTTCCTTAACTTCATAACCAAGTTCATGAATCCACTTAGTTCTTGGCTCCATAGCTTCCATGCAAGTAATATATGTCTCCATCATAAAACATACGGTATTCTTGTACTTCTCTACTATGCTCTCAGGTATCCTAAACCTTCTCTACATTCTAATTCTGAATGTCTTGATCACCAAGTCTATGAAATCCCTTAAGGTCCTATCAGCCGATGCCTTGAATGAGATTTCTTGCATTGTAGGCAAACTCTTATCAAGGTATAGATCAGAGAATTTACTGACTATATGAAAGTACATATAGATGATAAGTGACCCAAACCTAAATATCTTAATCTTATCATGTTTGATAGCCCTAATATTATCCTTCAATTGTGCGCGTGAGATCTCACACAAGTTGAACTCTCCATTTTCTTTCACAATTCTGATGGTTGCTAGAATAGTGTCTACGGACACACTATTTACCTTGTTTGCATGTTGAAACTTGTATCCAAGTATAATAGACATAACCTTGATATCTTTTTCCTCAATTGGCTCAATGGTCATGTTGTGCTTATCACTACATGACTTACAATCTTGTTCCACTAGTTTCCTGATATCCTTCCCAAGAGGAAGAATGGTGTCCATCTTAGATAATCATGTCATCTCATAAATGAAATTTGAAGTGATGCAAATTGGAACTTCTCCTATCAAAAATAGGTCATCATGAATTCTTCTCAATAGAATCTTAATCCATTCAGATTCATAGAATTCATATGTTGTCGCATACTCAATGATTGGGTGATTTTCAAGGTGTGTGAACTCATCCATGAATGTCTTGTCAGGTTTCATCATTATCTCTAAGTGTGACCTTATTCTATCCAATCCTACTAGTTCCTTCTTGTAGTAAATGTAAGTGTGTATGTCTTTAATGTGCATTACTCCCATCAAAGTCCTAGAGAATGATCCTTCTAGGTCATCTAGGGCTGACTTGAAAGGATGCTTCTTAAAGATATATCTGTTCCTTTCAGAAACATTGAAAACAACTGGAGTGGCCATTACTTGGTAAATCGCTCAAATATATTTCCAAGGGTTTCTACATCATCACGTCCAAACTAGGGCTTCGCAACAAACTTTCAAACTTATTTGCTAATAAACCAACTGAAATCTTTCAACACAAACTAATTTGATCTCCTTTTCTCTCCAAAGTCTTGAACTTTAATTCAAATGTGTAGATAATGGATCTTTGGTGATTATTAAAGAAACCTTTTGCCATTAATGCTTACCGCATAAATACGGAATGTAACAGTGAATTTTAATCCATCTCTGCTATCAATTAGGTTGTGTGTTCTTTCATACAACACTAAACAATCTCCTAAAAATGATAACCAAAGGTGCATACTCTGAGGGTGAGTATACCAACTGCGTAGGGGTCTAGAGCTAATCTAGCTCCCGCTATGACCATGAGGGTCATTCATCTAGAAGTAGAGGGTGCATCCATTATGGATGCATCCATTACGGATGCATCCAATACATACTCATCAACATTATCCTTCTTTAATTATGTCCAAATCATGCTTGCATCTTCTGTAGCTTTCACAAACTTGACTTCTCCAAATTATTCCAAAATTGACTTTTGTGACTCATTAGGTCTTTCGTTTCTTTGTGCTTGTGATCTACAAAACTTTGAGATGTGTCCAGCCTTGTTACCAATGTGACAAATAATTGGAGGCCTTTTATTCTTCAGTGCATTGATGTGAGTTACCATACTGCACTGTCTAGCTATATGACCATTATAATTGCATATCTGACATGAAATGTTCCAAGGACTTCTAACATTTGCTAAGGATGATTTCTCTGATTATGTTGAGTCTGAATTCTTTGATTTGATATACAATTCATATCTCTGTGACCAAACTTATTGAATGAATAATAGTAACCATTGAAAGGTCTTACCTCTTTACAATCTCTTGCTATATTTCCATGCTTGTTATAGGCATAAAAAGTTTTGTTTATTGTCTTGTGCTCATCTTTAGATAGTTTAGCTTCAGTATGATCTTCAGTCTTCTTGGCTTATGTAGACTCTTT
The DNA here is from genome assembly GCA_027943335.1 of Chamaecyparis obtusa. NCBI lineage: Eukaryota > Viridiplantae > Streptophyta > Pinopsida > Cupressales > Cupressaceae > Chamaecyparis > Chamaecyparis obtusa. The sequence goes on from BSBK01001588.1 coordinate 202,358, forward strand.
TGGTGCTTTCATTCTTCCTCGCATGTCATTGATTTGATTTTGTGCTTCATTAAATCCAATACCAGAGGTATCTCCTTTAAGCTTCCAAGCATACAACTGTGACTCTATGAGATCCTTTTTTGTGTTCAATTTGTCAATATGATTTTTTGCCTCTTTTAATTCAAATTCCTTCTGCTTTTTAATGTTCTCTAACTCCAAGATTTGCATGTTTTCTTTCCTTGGTTCTTCATCTAATTACTTGTTTTCTTTGACCTGTTCTTCATAGACTTCTTGATTGTTAAATAGCTTTTCATCCAACTCTTCAATTTGATCCTTCAGAGGTGTGTTTTCCTCATTCAACTTTTGGACCATTTTTCCTAAATCATTGTTTGAACAATCCTTCAAATATTTTCTCAGTTTCTCGATGAATACTTGAGAACTAGTAACCTTTAATTTCAATTCTTCAATTTATTTTTCAGATCTGTCAAGGTCTTCAAGAGCTACTTCAAGACTCTTCTTCAGATGTTTCACTTCTTCCAAACCCATGATCTTCCCAAGTGGTTAAACTTGTCTCCAAAGGACCAAAGATCTGATACCAATTGTTAGGAATGGGAACACTGAGAGGGGGGCTGGTGAATCACTATTCTATATAATTACTTTCTAATACTTGAAACTTAACTCAATAACTTAATTGCTGAACTGAATATTAAGGCATGTAAAGTAATCAACATATAACACCAAATATGGTTACAAGGAAACCTTGGCCAAAGGAAAAACCCAGGTGAGAATTAATACCCACTTTTAATTGTACTTATGTATTATGAACCTGTTAATGTTCCTTAGCCCTATTAGGAGTTGTCATTACAATGCTTAAGTACAATGACCTTGTCAAGGGTCGGACCCTGTTAGGAGTCTTTTACAATTAACCCTATTAGGGGTGAGGACACAATTTCCTAGAGCTCACTGCCCAAATGGTGAGGGCTACAACCTTATGAGTATCAGATACACACTATATCTGTAAGGTGAACTCCTGCTATGACACTGCTTGTTTGATCTGTTCATTTTGTGCGCTGATGCTTTAACCTCTTGTAAAGATCTATATCATATTGACTTCTCTTTGCATACTTCTTCTCTACTTCTATCAATTATGTATCTCATTCCATACTTAAATACAAAGGCAGATGTCTTATTTATATGTGCAAACAAAACTATTCACTAAGTCATCCTATAACTAATTACATACAACGCCTCTAAATGAATTAGCTCAAGCATGTTTACATATAATGAGATTTAGATGTTTACAACATAAATATAATAGGTGCATAGCCTTTACAAAACAATATTACAACCGCTAATCAAAATATTTCCTGTCGGTTGCATACTCTGTTCTGCTCTGCCGCTCACTGACTATGTCACTTTAACTCATTGTAACTTCTTCATACTAACTTTTTTGATCATGCATTCTTAGAAATAGCTTACTAACATATCCAAAATCTTATATTCAAGTGCACATTCCAAAACTCGGTCATACGCATATGCATTGATGCTCTATTCATCTAGTGCTTTACTGACTGTCTAGTCTTCCATAGTTAGCCAAATACTGATCTTATGAGTAAGTGTGCTAACTCCAAAACTCCATATGACTTTTTTACCAGAATGAAAACACTAAATCATAGTCATATACAATAGTATAGTCAACTTTCCAATAGTTAATAATGTTCAAGATTCCTTAGGTGAAACCCTTGCTAATAATTTGGATAAATTTGTCTCTTACAAATCATTTGTTTGAAGTTGACTTTGAAATTAGTATTGCAAACCAATCTGGTAATAAACAAACCCATAATCCATTCGATTGTCAACCAAAATACATCCCTATTTCTATGGAGAATGTTAATGAGGACAATGTCCCTAAATATGATGCTCAATAAATAGCTCTGTCTAAAATTAAAGAAGCTAGTAACAAAATGAAGAATGATAAACAACATACCCATGAGAAAATCATAGAATGCATTGATATCATACCTTCCATGGGAGAGGCTAATAGTGATGCCCAAGAAAGTCCTTTTGAAGAGATAGAGAAAGATATGATTTGGGGGGGGGGGGGGGGAGGGGGGTTTCACGGAAGTGGTTAGTAATCTAAGAAGAGGAAAACATATGAAAGAAGCAATAGGGTTAATAATAATGAGGGAATCAATAAGCTCAAAATCTCTAAGTTTCTAGAATGTTTTACTAGATTGTGTAAGAATAATGTAAGAATTTACAAAAAGCAAATATTGAACCAAGGATCTAGAGGTTGAAGAAAAGAACAAGAGAGAAAATATGAATGCAAGGATGGATTGAATAGATCCAATGAACTAATAAATGTTCATGAGTGAAATGATTACATAATAGGCCTCCTTATATAGGAAAGGCCATATGAGAGAACGATAAGGAGCTGATAAGCTATCACCTATGCTAGGTGTAATCACTATCCACCAAATGTGGATCATCCTCCAATATGAAATAAAGTATGTGCAATGGATTAGGATGATAATGTGATAAGAGCACAAAAGGTGGATCTCACACACAATGAGGTATGTGAAGACAACTATCACACCAAAAGTAAAATTTCTCCTACACCATGTGCTTGAATGAGGTGCACACTCCTAGGTGTCTCAATCACTAACTACTAAGCAATGCATTAACCTAAGTAAGATTAAGTAAAGTGTAATTAGGAATAATTAATTACACCAACACCCCCCTTAAGTGCAACTTAGGGGAATGCACTTAAACTCACAATGCAAGATGGGTCCTAGCTACTAGGCCAGTTAGGTACCCATGTACAAAATGCAATATATGAAATGCATAACTCTCATAAAGTGGAGAAAGAGAGAAAACCTCATGGGAAAAACCCTCCCCCAAAAAGAGAGAAGAAAACAAGATGCATGGATGGATTGCTCATGACCCCCCAAGAACTACATACATCATGTATATACAAAGAAGTATCCCCACATAAGAAGGATGGATGGAGACATGATATCCCCCTTGTTGGCACTCTAAAAAAATTTCATGGCTGTAGCATTTTCCCCCTGGTCTCTATAGTTGATTTTAGGTCTCTGCCTCAAGCCCTTAGTTCAAATTTTTGAAAAACTAGCTGTTATGTTCAAAAACCCTTTATTTTGCCCAGGCCCTGTTCTAATTTCAAGTTACCTTTTTGGGTCACTTAAAAGTCCTAATTCGCATGTGCTTTATATTTTTGGTCGACTTGCAGTGGTTTTCCTTTAATTTTTCCTAAGTTTCGCCCTTTAAAATTGTGTGGTTGTCATTAATTCGCAAGACTGCAGGCTGTCAAAAGGTTCTGACATGTGATTACGTGACTTTACCACAGCTGTCTGGGTGCGCCCTAATGTTTTTCCCTCCCTACTGGTAGCTAAACAGTCTTCAAGATCTATGGTTGTCACCATTTTGCTGACGGGAGATGTGCGGGCTTTAACATCATGCCTTAACGACAGCCATCCAATCTCCTAAAGGATTAAACTATGGGTCCATAATGACACGTATGCACAGTTTTTGATATTTGATTGGTCCATGTATTAACACATTGGTAGTTGTTAGTGGGACCTAGTTTTCAAATGCGTTAGAGGGTCCTAACACTGTCAGTCGATCGACGATGGGTGCATGATCTTATGGGATGTGTTAGAGGTTTAAGATCATGCACCGTCTGTCCATTCAATCTTTCTCAAAGGGGATAAAGTGCAGCGGGTCCACATGCCAGGTGTGCCAATTTGGTGGTATCCCATCGGTCACGTAGTGTGACTGTGCATGTTGTTAGTGGAGCCAAATTTTTTGAGGTTTAGTGGGTTCTGACAGTGACAGAGCATCGACGATCGGCATGTAATTTGATGGGTTTTTTCTGACACTTACGATCTTAAGACAGCCGTTGATCTCTTTCTGTGTCAGAGGGTTGTCAAAGTGGGGTAAGATTCTTCATCCGACGCTTGTCTCATGATCTAAAGGAATCTTGAAGGTCTATGTGAAGATGAGACAACCATCGATCTTCTTGATGTGGGCCCATAAAATTTTCTCAGTCTTTTGGTGGTCCTGTCAAATAGGTTTAGCGGCCTGATAAGATTTCAAAGGTTTTCGCTCATTCACGAAGAAAAAGTAGCAGAGTTCTAAAAGGCTGGTGATTTAGTGAGTGTGTATTTGCATAATCACTAAACTATTTGCTAGATAGATAAAGTTCTTTGTGAACTATCGAAAGCCTTCAGTCACCAATTCGCTAGATGTAGCTGGGATGAGTTAATTTCCTTTGATCGCTAGTTCGTGGGGTTAAGTGGTGAGTTAATATTTCACTTCGCGAATAAGAAAATGCCTTGTTGCGTAGTCACTAAAAGGTAACCTGAGGGTGGCAGTTGGGTTACAGACTTAAAGACCACGAAAAAGAAGGATCTAACGGCCACGACTTAAAGTTGATTTGATTTCAAATGTTGACCGTTGATTTGCTGCTGGCGCCATGAATGTGACCATTGTTTTTTAAATTTGAATTTATGAGGGTTCTCAGTGACAAAAAGGACCAGAATTGAATGCTTTCACGGTCGGATTTGATTTGTTTGGTGGCACTTGCTGTTGCAGTATGGTCCAGGGTGTTCTATGATCATCTGCAGGTGTCTGTACTATGTTTTTTGTGCTCGAGGTGTGTTGGAGGTGGCTGAATAGGTTGACATTTTGGGCATTTTTATGGTTCTCAGTACTTTCTCAGTGAGATTATCATGATTGGAATCACTTCGGGATTTTCTTTCTCCTGGTTACCTGGGTTTCTTCCCCTGTTTTAAATTTTTTACTATTTCAGTTGGTTGGGTAGTTGAAACCCTAACCCTAGTCACCCAAAGCTTGATGCATCCTCTTTGAGGATTCCAAGGTGACTAGAGGTTGTATATATTGAAAAAGGTGATATCTTGTAAGGATTGTTGTTGATGGTATTATACTGAGTAAGGAGAGCTTGGATTTTGGGTCTTTTCCTCAACATTTTGTTGTCTTGGTAATGTATTGATTCTGAAAATTAATGAGAATACACTTGAATTCCTGTCTCAGATCTTTGATTGTCTTCTTTTTCTGATTATGGATTCATATATGTTAAGGTCACAAAGTGGATTAGCATGTGGTAAACAAAGAGTATTGTGAGATCAGCTTGGAGTTCCTAACAAAGTTAGGATTAAAGCCTTTAGGGTGATTTCAGTGAGTTCATTGTTAGATTGGAATTTGATGATCATGTTTGGGAGTGAGGGGAGTAATAGGAAAAGCACTTACTCTAAGTTCATGTTTATTTGAGTTAAGGTTAAGGTTGACATATGTTATTAGGTGATTCTTTGCCCTGGGATAAGGCACTGATCTATTCTTTGGAGGCAGTCCATCATCATCAATCACACACACATTCAAATGATAAAATCTTCTATCAATCAGTAAGGGGTATAGTTGTATATTATTTTTTGATTCCTTTGAAGAAGTGAATCAAGGGTACACCCACCAGAGCATTAAGGCTTGAAGTGTAGGAGGATCTCTTTTGATCCTTATTAATTGGCCCTCTTCCTTGTAGACTTTGGAGTGGTGATAGAGTCAAAGTTATATTAAAGTTATCCATCAAAGTATAAATCTACAAGTTGAAGATCAAAGGGAACTACCAACAAAATGGCGACTCTGGTGGGGAGAGTCTAGAGATAAAATCTTTCAGGGTGCACTCTTGTTTTCTTGTTGTATTCAGTGGAAATATTTCCCATCTTGGTGGGTGGCGACTCAAGAGGTTAGAACCAATGTCATACTGTAAATCATGGACAAAAGGAGGAATATTAGGTCCTTTGTCAAAAAGAATCTGGAGGTCACTCTAGAGCAATTGCCTAGACAGGAGAAGAAGAGTTGGATTAGAAGGAATGGTGAGTCTACTAGTGCTCCCATAAGAGAATAAAGAAATACCAGAGGTAGAGCACCACATGTTTCCTCAAGTGAGGAAGGTTCACAAGATAGAGTTTCTAGATCAAATGGTGGTCGCTCTGAGGATAGATTTTATGATACCCCAGAGGCTATATTTCAAGACAAGGGTCCATTGTCTGCATGTCAGGATGAACAAGCTAGAGAGATGTGTTTGGAGATTGATTTAGATCTTGATGAAGATAATTTTAGAAGGGAACCCATGAGACCAAGGCAAGTCCATTTCCCATATCAAAATCTTACTGATATGGATGTGTCATCAGGTTCTAATGACATTATGGTAGACCCAGATGATTTAAATGCACTAAGGTTACAGTTGGCAGAATAGGATGCCATACATAAGAGGTTACAAGAGGAGAGAGAAGCTGAAAAGGTGAATGCTCTGATAGAAAGACAGTCTCTCCTTAGAAAGATTAATGAAATGAAGGAGAGAAAAAAGATGCTTGCTTCTGCTCCTAAGACTTTGCAACATGATGTTTTTGGTGATCTTGAGGCTTTGAGGAGTGAGCAAGAGTGCTTACTACAAGATCATGAATTTGATAAGGAGGGCCTTGTGGTTAGACAAGTTCAAAGTTATGCTTCCCTCCCTAAAGATAAAGATGGGCATGAGATCACTAGGCCTTCTATTGCTGCTAGTGAGAAAGGAAAGAAAAAGATGGTGGGACATCAAACAAGTAAATCATTGACAATACTAGGGGTCCCACCACCCAATTCAAATAAGGACATAGAGATAGAAAGAAGAAGAAAAGAAGATGAGGATCTTGCAAGAGAATAAGAAAAGGCTGAAATTAAAGCTTCTATTGCAGAAAAGAGAAGAAAGATCTAGTTCTTGAAGGCCTCATCTTCAAATGCTCTTGGTCCATCTACTACTGAACTAGGTATGTCATCTGTGACTACTACTATTCCACTTAGTAATGCTACTACTAGTTCAATTCCTTCTTCATCTACTAGGATAGGTGTTGATCCTAGACAGCAGTCAAATGCACAAGTAGATGGAAATGTAAATGTAAATGTTGATCCTAGGGTTAACACTAGTTCAAATTTTCAAAGAAGACCTATGCAATTAGAAAGCTATAGGCAAATTAGTTTTGATGGGATTCCTGGCTACCCAAATGCTTTTCCAAATGATATAAGAGATAAGGTACCTAAGTTTGCTGGTAATGATGCTATTAGTTGTGAGGAGCATCTTAGGTTATTTATTGATATGCTTAATGATTATGAGGTAGAGCATGAGGATGTAGCCATGAAATTGTTTGTTCAATCTTTAATGGAGGATGCTAGAGATTGGTTTAAGAGACTTCCTGATAAATGTATTGATACTTGGCATTCTTTTGAGATATGTTTTAAAGAATAGTATGGTGATAGGCCCAATGATAGTTTCATGTTGAATGAATTCAATACCATAAGGAAAAATTAGAATGAGTCTGAAGTTGAGTTCAACATGAGATTTGAGAAGGGTATGCATAAGTTGTTCCAAGTTATGCGGTTAGATGACAATGTTTGTCTAACTACATACTTCAATGCATTTGATGGAAAGATGGGGTACTTATTGAGGGAAAAAGAACCAAGAACTCTTAGAGATGCTTTTAGGATTGCTATCAACATTGAAAACAATATGAAGATATCAGGGAAATTGGGTGGGAAGAGAGATGACCCTAAGTTGTTTGGGGACAGGAAATACAAAAAAGAAAATGATAGGAATGTTGGAACTAGGAGGCAAGAAGAAGATAAATTGGATAAGGTGCTCAATGCATTGAAGGATTTGAAGGCACCTACAAATAGGAACATCAGTGCTCCTACCAATGAAAGACCTTAGTTCAACAACAATTTCAATAAGCAGAATAGATTGCAGAATTACCCCTACAACACCCAATGGAAGGATGGCAAGCCTATTGTCCCTGCTACAAGAGGTAACAATGACAGAGGTGTCCATTACACTCTACAAAAATCTTCAATAAATGTCATGGAGGACATACCTTGGTGTGTTGCATGCCAGTCCCCTCATTCTGCAGAGCATTGTGTGGTTGCACACTCTATGGCTACAAATCAAGATTGTGGCAATGAGGAGATAGATCAAGAAGAAGATCAAGATGATGTTGGATGCAACATGGCTACTTCATATCTAGGATATGAGGATGATTCTAATTTTTATGAAGAAGTAGATGTAAATGTGAAGAGACACAATCAAGCCCTTTTTCATCAAGAGGTATTTTATGATAGTGAAGACATTGATAAGAAGACATGTAACATGAAATCTTCTTCTGAACTAGTAAATTTAAGAAGACCCTCTAGAGAAGAGATGGATAGGATTACTATAGAAATGATTGCCCAAGTGCAAACTAGAGGCATGGTGGCAAGGAATACAAATGAGAAAGCTGCAGGAATGTTTATAAAGAGTACCAACTCCGGAGAGCCTAATGAGAACAAATCAAAAGGTGATCACATGGTGAAATTCAAGAATGTAAAAGGTAAGAATTGTGAGCCTAAGGGAGTTGGAGATGAAAGATTTTCTAGTGAAATTGAGAAGCCAGTTAACACAATGGCTAAGGTTGAAAAAATGAGGGTGGCCAATACACCTAATGTATCAGATTAACAAAGAGATACTAAAGCAGTGCAGATTGAGATTCCTTCCTATGCTCCTATTGATATGTTATCTGTATTGTCCCAAATTATAGTTAAGGTTCCATTGTTAGAATTGTTGAGGATCCCTAAACACAAAGATAGAGCTATTGCATGGGTAGATAATGTTCATAACAATGATGTTGCATGCAATGGATCTCAGGATAAAGCTTTGAAAGGTGTTGCTACTCAGGGAATTGTGTCTCAAATTCCTCCTATATATTTGGATAGTTCTATCAATGCTATCCTTGAAAACACTAATCCATTCTTTTTAAGTGTTCTTGTGAATGGAATGAAACTAAGAAATTATATGATTGATAGTGGTGCCTCTAATACTGTCATGCCTTTCAAAATTATGGAGAAATTGGGCCTGAAAGTTGATACAATGCAAGGTAGATGTTGTGCAATGGATCAGAGGGAGGTACCAGTCATTGGGACTATCAATGCAATGCCATATAGGCTAGCAGCATATCCACAGAAAGAGTTAACAATGAGTGTTATGGTGGTGGACATCCCTCCTCATTATGGGATGCTACTATCTAGAAGGTGGAGTGCTACCATGGGTGGAAGTTTACAGTGTGATCTATCCTATCCCACTTTCAAGATTGATGACCAGTTTGTCAAAATTGAGTGAGAGCCAAGAGTATGCCACATGATTGAGAGAAATATTGATAATGAAACTACATGTTTTGTGGATACTGATATTAGTGCTTTTACGGCAGAGATCCTTGTATTTGAAAATGAACCTATTTTGTCACCTATCTCTATTGAGGTAAGTGTTAATTTTGTGAAGGGTGATTTGTGGGTAATGTACTTTGATGGTGCAAATTGCAAGGATGGAGCAGGAGTAGGTATTCTATTTATTTCTCCTAATGGAAACACCTACAAATTTTCTTTTACATTGAATTTATTTTGTACCAACAATATAGCAGAGTATGAGGCATTGTTGTTAGGACTAAGGTTGGCACAAAAACATGGTATTAAATGCATAAGTGTTGTTGGTGATTCTGAGTTGGTGGTGTCCCAGGTTAGGTTAGTATATGCTTCCAAGAAAAAAAGGTTAAAACAATATAGGAATGTAGTTTGGGATTTGATTGAACATTTTGATGCCTTCAATATTGAATGGAAGGATAGGAGTAACAATAAGATGGCTGATTTGTTGGCCAATATTGCAATCAACCCCACTGATACTACATTTGCTAGTATCTCTAAAGTTGAAATTCAGGCTAGGCCTAGTGTACCAGACAATATTGAAAATTGGCAAGTTTTTGATGATGATAATGATATATTGAAGTTTATGAGTTGTGAAGATCAGTATCATGGTCAGGAATTTGATTATTCAGCCTTGGTTGAGTCAGTAGAAGGAAAAGAGCTTGTCTTTGGCAATGAGGTCATTCAACTTAGAACTAACAAGATGCCCAAGGGGCTTGTTGTTTTGGAGACTGTCTTTGATAACCAGGATAGAGTTCAAAAGAATATCAAAAGAGAAGATCATGCTGATCTAGAGGAGATAAATCTTGGAACACATGAGGCACCTAAGAAGGTATACATTGGTAGGGACATATCTCACAATGTGAGAAAATCTTTGATTGAATTATTAAGAAAATTCAAGCATGTTTTTGCATGGTCATATGATGATCTAAAGGTTTATAGGGAAGATTTGTTTCAGCATATTATCCCATTGAAAGAAGATGCTAAACCTTTCTAGCAAAAACAAAGGCCTATCAATCCCACTTTGGCACCCAAGATGCAAGAAGAGTTAATGAAGCTGAGAGATGCTGGAATTATCAAACCTATAAGGCATTCTTCTTGGGTTTCAAACCTTGTTCCTATGAGAAAGAAAAATGGTGACATCAGGCTTTGTGTGGACTTCAAGAATTTGAACATCAGCTCATTAAAAGATAACTATTGTCTGCCCAATATGGAAGCTATGTTGCAAAGAGTGACCAGATCAGAATTGATGTCTATGATGGATGGTTTCTCTAGTTACAATCAAGTCATTGTCAAAGAAGCAAAGCAATTCAAGACAACCTTCACTACACCTTGGGGGACATATGTTTATGTGAGAATGCCTTTTAGTCTCACAAATGCTAGTGCTACTTTTTAGAGGGCAATGGATGTTGCCTTTTCAGATTTCATAAATGATTTCCTTGTTATTTATCAAGATGATTTAACTGCCTATTCCAAGAAGGAAGATGATCACTGTACTCATTTAGAAAAAATATTTGTGAGGGCCTTGGAATTTGGCATTTCATTAAACCCAAGGAAATGTGCTTTTGGTGTCATTGAAGGTAAGTTGCTTGGCCACTTGGTTAGCAAGCAAGGAGTGAGAATTGACCCTGAGAGGGTAGCAACTATTGATAAGATTCAGCAACCAAAGAATATTAAAGGGATTCAGTCCTTCTTTGGTCAGGTCAATTTCTTAAGGAGATTTGTAACAAATTTTGCAGAGGTTACTAGACCTATTTCTAAGATATTGAAGAAAGGATCTGCTAATACATGGGAGGGTGAGCCTAATGAGGCTTTCAAAAATATCAAGCAGGTTATCAAAGATGCACCAGTGCTTAAGGCACCTGATTATAGTATCTCAATGCACATCTTTTCCTTTGCATCTTTTCATACTATTGCTGTAGTTTTGTTACAAAAGAATAGGGATGGTTTTGAGCAACCTATTGCATTTTTCAGTAAATCTTTGCAGGCTGCTGAATTGAAGTATGACATAAATGAGAAGCAAGCATATGCACTTATGAAGGCAGTCAAGGCTTTTAGGTGTTACTTGATGAGAGCAGCTGTGATTGCTTTTGTGCCAAGTGCAACAGTCAAAGATATTTTCTCACAACAAGAGGACTCTGGGAGAAGATGCAGATGGATCAATAGGATCCAAGAATTCAACATTGATATCAAAATTACTAAATTGGTTAGAGGACAAGGATTGGCAAAACTGATGGCTCAATCCAATCTTGATGCAAATCAGATAAATCATTCTAAAATTGATTATATGTGATATGGATGATTGTGTTTGGTATCAAAATATCATCTATTGCTTGAGAAACATGAAATGTCTAGATAAAATGAATGATAACCATAAGAGGACATTAAAATTGCAGGCCATCAAGTATGTAATTGTGAAATGTAAATTGTATAGAAATAATTTGGATTGCATACTATTGAAATGTGTAGATGAGGATCAGGCTAACAAGTTGTTGAAAGAAATGCATGAGGGGGTTTGTGGTGGGCATTATATGGGTAAAACCACTGCTCATAAAATCTTGAGAGCAGGATTTTGGTGGCCCACAATCTTCAGGGATGCAGAACAGTTGGTAAGGAGGTGTGATGCTTGTCAAAGGTTCTCTGGTAAGCTTAAATTTTTAGGTAACATGTCGTTAAAACCAGTAGAAGTACAGACTCCTTTCCAACAATGGGGAATTGATTTCATAGGGGAGATACCAAACAAGTCTAGTGGAGGACACTCATGGATCTTAGTTGCCACTAATTACTTTACAAAGTGGGTAGAGGCTATACCTACAAGAAATGCAACTAGTAAGGTGGTAATTGATTTTCTGTTGAATAATATTTTTACAAGGTTTGGTTTCCCTGAGAAGATAGTTAGTGATAATGCCATGTGCTTCAGGTCTGCTGAATACAAGGACTTTTGCAAAGGTTTAGAAATTCAGATTTCCAATTCCTCGCCTTATCATCCACAAGGAAATGGTCAGGCAGAATCTACTAATAAGAGTTTGATTAAGACCCTCAAGAGGATTTTTGAAAAGAATAAGAGGGCATGGAATTCAAAACTACCATTAGCTCTATGGGCTAATAGGGTAACTGTGAAGAGGGCAATTGGTTGTGCACCGTTTAACCTAGTATATGGAATACATGCAAGAATGCCTCAAAATAATCTGTTGGAAATGTATAAATTTGTGCAATTATATGATGATGACATAGATGATGAGATGGAGTTGAGGATTGAGGACCTCATTAGGTTGGATGAGAATAGAAGAGAATCAGTTACAAGAAATGCTAAATTGTAGTTACAGGTTAAGAATTTGTATGACAAGAAGACTGTTGACAGGAAGTTTGAACCTAGTGATTTGGTGTTAATTTGGAATGCCAAATTGGAGGATAAAGGAAAACATGGTAATTTTGATCCCATCTGGCTAGGGCCATATCTAATTCATGAGAAATGGGGCCAAGATTCATACATTGTGAAAGAGTTAAATGGTGAAGTTCAGGAATTGCCAATTCATGGACAATTCTTGAAGAAATACTTCAATTGAAGGTATTCTATTTTCCATGAATAGTAGTTAGGTCTGTACATTCTATAAATCTTGTAAATTTGCTTGCCCCTGTCCTATTTTGTCCTGGTCTGTAGGGTTTTGGTCTTGTTTCTCTCTGTTGTCAAGTTTTTCTAGTGGGTTGGTCTGCTTTAACCAGTGATTCTAGATCCTTGCTATGCCTGCAAGAGGCATACATCCCCAAACAGAGCCAATGTTGGCACCCTAAAAAAATTTCATGGCTGTAACATTTTCCCCCTGGTCTCTGTAGTTGATTTTAGGTCTCTGCCTCAAGCCCTTAGTTCAAATTTTTTAAAAACTAGCCATTGTGTTCAAAAACCCTTTGTTTTGCCCAAGCCCCGTTCTAATTTCAAGTTACCTTTTTGGGTCACTTAAAAGTCCTAATTCTCATGTGCTTTATATTTTTGGTCGACTTGTGGTGGTTTTCCTTTAATTTTTCCTAAGTTCCACCCTTTAAAATTGTGTGGTTGTCATTAATTCACAAGACTACAGGCTGTCAGAAGGTTCTGACATGCGATTACGTGACTTTATGACAGATATCCCGGTGGGCCCTGTTGTTTTTCCTTGCTAGTGATTAAAGAGTCTTCAAGATCTATGGTTGTCACCATTTCACTGATGGGAGATGTGCAGGCTTTAACATCATGCCTTAACGACAACCGTCTGATATCTTAAAGGATTAAACTATGGGTCCATAATAACACATATGAATAGTTGGTGATATTTTATTGGTCCATGTATTAACACATTGGCATTTGTCACTGGAACCTAGTTTCTGGATGTGTTAGAGGGTCCTGACACTGTTAGTCAATTGACCACGGGTGCATGATCTTATGGGATGTGTCAGAGGTTTAAGATCATGCGCTGACCATTGATTCAATCTTTCTCAGAGGGGATAAAGTGCAGGGGGTCCACATGCTAGGTGTGCCAATTTGGCGATATCCCATTGGTCCACGTAGTGTGACTGGGCATGTTGTCAGGTGGGCCAAATTTTTTGAGGTTCAGTGGGTTCTGACAGTGACAGAGAATTGACGATCGGCGTGTAATCTGATGGGTTTTTTTTGACACTTGTGATCTTAAGATAGTCGTTGATCTCTTTTTCTGTCAGAGGGTTGTTACAGTGGGGTAAGATTCTTCATCCGATAGTTGTCTCATTATCTGAAGGAATCTTGAAGGTCTATGCGAAGATGAGACAACCATCGATCTTATTGATGCGGGCCCATAAAATTTTCTCAGTCTTTTGGTGGTCCTGACAAATAGGTTTAGTGGCTCGATAAGATTTCAAATTTTTTTGCTCATTCGCGAAGAAAAAGTAGTGGAGTTCTAAAAGGCTAGCAATTCAGCAAGTGTGTATTCGTGTAATCGCTAAACTGTTTGGCAGATAGATAAAGTTTTTTGTGAACTGACAAAATCCTTCAGTCACCAATTCGCGAGATGTAGCTAGGATGAGTTAATTTCCTTTGGTTGCCAATTCACCGGGTTAAGTGGTGAGTTAATATTTCACTTCGCGAAGAAGAAAATGCCTTGTCGTGTAGTCGCTAAAAGGTAACTCGAGGGTGGCAATTGGGTTAAAGACTTAAAGACCGTGAAAAAGAAGGATCTAATAGACATGACTTAAAGTTGATCTAATTTCAAATGTTGACCGCTGATTTGCTGTTGGCACCATGAATGTGACCATTATTTTTCAAATTTGAATTTCTAAGGGTTCTCAGTGACAGAAAGGACCAGAATTGAATGCTTTCATGGCCAGATTTGATTTGTTTGGTGGCGCTTGTTGTTGCAATATGGTCCAAGGTGTTCCATGATCATCTACAAGGGTCTGTACTATGTTTTTTATGTTTGAGGCATGTTGTAGGTGGCCGAATAGGTTGACATTTTGGGCATTTTTATGGTTCTCAGTACTTTCTTAGTGAGATTATCATGATTGGAATCACTCTGGGATTTTCTTTCTCCTGGTTACCTGAGTTTCTTCCCCTATTTTAAATTTTTGACTATTTCAGTTGGTTGGGTAGTTGAAACCCTAACCCTAGTCACCCGAAGCTTGATGCATCCTCTTTGAGGATTCCAAGGTGACTAGTGGTGGTATATATTGAAAAAGGTGATATCTTGTAAGGGTTGTTGTTGATGGTATTATACTGAGTAAGGAGAGCTTCGATTTTGGGTCTTTTCCTCAACATTTTGTTGTCTTGGTAATGTATTGATTCTAAAAATTAATGAGAATACACTTGAATTCCTGTCTCAGATCTTTGATTGTCTTCTTTTTCTGATTATGGATTCATATATGTTAAGGTCACAAAGTGGATTAGCATATGGTAAACAAAGAGTATTGTGAGATCAGCTTGGAGTTCCTAACAAAGTTAGGATTAAAGCCTTTAGGGTGATTTCGGTGAGTTCATTGTTAGATTGGAATTTGATGATCATGTTTGGGAGTGAGGGGAGTAATAGGAAAAGCACCTACTCTGATTTCATGTGTATTTGAGTTAAGGGTTTAGGTTGACATATGTTATTAGGTGACTCTTTGCCCTGGGATAAGGCACTGATCTATTCTTTGGAGGTAGTCCATCATCATCAATCACACACACATTCAAATGATAAAATCTTCAATCAATTAGTAAGGGGTATAGTTGTATATTATTTTTTTATTCCTTTGAAGAAGTGAATCAAGGGTACACCCACTTGAGCATTAAGGCTCAAAGTGTACGAGGATCTCTTTTGATCCTTGTTAATTGGCCCTCTTCCTTGTAGACTTCGGAGTGGTGATAGAGTCAAAGTTATATTAAAGTTATCCATCAAAGTATAAATCTACAAGTTGAAGATCAAAGGGAACTACCAACACCCCCCATAATGTAGAAGCTCCCATGTTGATGAAGAGTACCTGCAAACAATAGTTCAACCAATGCTTACAAGAAACATGTCTCCCCTTAGGAAGAAATAGATACATCAAATGATGAAGAAGCTAATCCTTGTGCAAATGGAAGGAGGAAGAAGATGTAGGTCTCGATGAATGAATCTATGAAGACTAAGTAGGAATCTCCAAGCTCAAAGAATCTATCACTTCATGTGACAAATCAAGTGAAGAAGGAGAAGAATCAAGTACACCAATCTCCAAAGAAGGTGAAGAAGTGTCCCCATCTATGATGAAACTATCATCAAGGGAAAGAGAAACCCCCTCATGTATGTCTTCCAAATCTGCATCATGAGAATCAACAAAGGCTAAAGATGCATCCAAGTAGTCATCACATTATGCAAGATCTGAAACACTCTGAATATCCTGCTAAATAGTAGAGCCCATGTCTGAAGAAGCAGGAGGTTGAGGAGTAGGAAGATCAACACTTGTCTCAACAACAAAATGATTGAAGTGCCCAAAGTTCTCCTCATAATTATCCCTTGGCAAAGGGATGGGTACATCATGAATATCATCATCATTATCAACAAAAGTGGAAAAAGAATACAAGCGGGATGTATGATCAACAACTCCCATAGCTATGACATCTCTAGTCTCCATGTCCCTAATGTAGACAAAATCAGGAGTGAACTCAATAATTTTACCTTGTGCCCCATGTGTAATTTGGTAAATAGAAAGGAGATTAGTGGTCAAGGATGGTACACAAAGAACATCATTAAATGTCCCCTCTCCCATAGGAATAGAACCTTTCCCACAAACTCTCATGAATGTGTTGTTACCCATCAAAAAAATTAGGAGAATTACAAGGCTCAATAGAAGAAAACACATCCATAGAAGATGCCATATGATGTGATGCACCTGAATCAAGAAGCCATTTACCTTGCTCAGGATGTGTGGAAGCCATGAGTGCTTGTCCTTTACCTTTATCTTTGGATGATGATGTAGATGTAGAAGCTGCCAAATGTGTAGAAGAAGGAGCAGACACTGATGAGGGCAACTTAATGTTGTGTTTCTGAATAATGTGAGTTAGCTCATCAATCTTCTTTTGAAAACACTTATGCTCATCATGTCCTAACTTTTGAAAATATGCACATTTATCTCTCTTTCTTCTAGATGATTCCTCTCTTGAAGAGGACTTGGATTCAGTACTTTTTGGTGAAGAAGATTCATTACCTTTGTCATGAGGCTTAGGATCCTTATTGTGTTTCTTTCCTTTTCCATTAGAAGCGTTTGAAGTAGACTCACTTGCAATCAATGCTTGATGTGTGGAAGGCTTCAACTAACCCATGTGTGCCAACTTTGCTTGTTCCCTTGTGAGCATGGCTACAAATTCATCAAGAGAGGGCAATTTGTATGCACTACCAAGAGCATCCATAGTAGCATAGAATGTAGAAACAAAGATAGAATATTCAAGACCAAGTTTGGAAAGAATAGAAAAGATCAATTGTTCATCCCCTTTAACAATGCCACATGAAGAAAGTTCCAATCTAATAGTATTGAACTTAGAGAAAAAATCTTGAATATTGTCAAAATCCCTAGGATTGAGACCTATGAGATCATTCTCTAATCTGAATTTTCTCATTCTATCAGGTTTACCAAAGAGTCCTTCCAATGTGATCCAAGCATCATGAGGATTTGTACAAGATTCAATATGAAAGAGCATGTCATGAGAGATGGATCATCTAAGAGAGCCAAGTGCTTTATCCCTTCAATCAAACCAATTTTGCCTTTCTACAACACCTGTTTGAGGTTCTTAATCCTACCCAAGAGTCATTCTAAGCAATCCAAGACTCAACAAATGATCACTTAAAGATACTTTCCATTCATGGTAGTTATATGGAATGAGTATTTTAACCTTTGAATTATCCATATTAACACCAAATAATGACTGATAACTACTGATAACTCCTTCAAATGACTGATGCAAATCAGAAAACTAAAATCCAAGGATTAACCAAGTGCAATTATAGCCCCAAAATGACCTATTTCTGAAAGTGATATGTCTACCTAAAATCACTCAAATTTGATTGCAGATCTAGAAAGTAGACAAAAAATCATGCACTTTCAAAAAAAAATTCACTTTAAAATGTTACCGTATGTGCCCAAACGAAGCCCTGGAAGTTACAAAAATCAGGAACAGATAGCTACAGTCAACAAGATCTGCAATTTCTAACAAATGCAACCACCAAAATGCAAAATCAACACTACCATTGGAAAGTTCAAGAAATTCTACCCAATTTCAAAAAAAATTACACCCAATTTGGAGCTCGGATGACCAAGTTATGGCCTCTCAAAGTTGGACAGCAAAATCAAAAATGCAAATGGTGAAGGCTAGGAAATCTCCAAACCCTGATGACATCAGCAGTTCACAGGGTTAAATTTGACGGTCATACGGCCATTAAAAAAATCCCAATTTTCCCTGCTGCAACGGCTACATGGCCATCAATTTTGTACTCGTCAAATGATGATGTTAGCACAAAAATCGCAGCCCCTAGTGACGTGGTTGCTGACTGGACTAGTGACATTTTTGGCCATACTGTACAGAAGCTAACATGTGTACTGACTATGATGACATCATTGTGCCACGTGGCTCTAACTGTTCATAGACTATGGAGGGGCCATTCTGCAGATGTGGCTTTGCATGGGCTTTGCGGGCTGCCACAATGGTGGGGTCTAGGCGTCCACGTGTGGATGCCACATGGTGCCTGGTTGACACTGATGTGGCACCGCGTGGCCTCCTACATGGTTGATCTCGGTCGAGGTGGCACAGACTTACGCTGAGGGTAACGCGGGCGACAGGTGGCGGAAGCGAAGAGGAGGGTTGCAGGGCTGGAGGCCACTTCGGGCGGTAGTGGTGATCTGGCTGTGGGTGATGCCACATGTCTTAAAGAGCCATGGTGGAGGGCCACTCATGGGTAGTCACAGGATGAGGAGGCCGCTTGAGGTGGCCGGCAGAGATCTGGCCACTTCAGAGCGGTGGGCGGTGGATCTGTTGCTGTTGGGCACTGTGAGCACTGCCACTGGTGGAGGTGGTAAATTTTTGGTGGTGCCACTGCGGTGGATAGATGGAGAGGCCGTCAGTGGAGCAGTGGTGGCCCACAGTGGAGAGGAGGCAAGTTGTGGACTGCACGGTGGGGAGTTTTTTAATCCCACATGCACTATAAAATGCCCTTCAAAGCACTTTTTATATGTGAACACTCCCCTTTTAAAATAAAGAGAAAGCAAGGCTTGGGCCTGCACTTGTCTTATATCATCTGTAGGGCACCTATCTGATGATGTCACCTTGTGATGTGGCAGAAACAGAGAATCTCTGTGGTGTGCAGATAATTCATCTAGGGCACTTACCAGCCCAATATTTTTACAAAAAAAAAATTCTGAAAAACCAGCAGAATTTTAAAAAAAAAAAAAATTGAAAAATTGTACCACAGAGGCAGATTGGGCCATACAGTCTGATTTGCAAAATTTTTTTTGCCTCGGATTGAACTTTCACTGAATATAGGCGAGTTTATAGTCGATTTTAACTGAAATAGCCTCCCGGACGCAATGGTGAGATCAGATATGCTCCAAGATGCCTCTATCGCACACTGGTTGCCAGATCTAAGATTTGGACCTTCAAAGCTTGCATCAAGATCTCTTCAAATTGGCTGATCTAAAATGCTCCAATGGCTTTGATACCATGTAAGAATTTGCAAATAGCAAATATTGAACCAAAGATCTAGAGGTTGAAGAAAAGCATAAGAGAGAAAATATGAATACAAGGATGGATTGAATAGATCCAATGAATTAATCAATGTTCATGAGTGAAATGATTACATAATAGGCCTCCTTCTATAGGAAAGGTGATATGAGAGAATGATAAGGAGCTGATAAGCTATCACCTATGCTAGGTGTAATCACATGTCCACCAAATGTGGATCATCCTCCAATATGCAATAAAGTATGTGCAATGGATTAGGATGATAATGTGATAAGAGCACAAAAGGTGGATCTCACACACAACGAGGTATGTGAAGACAACTATCACACCAAAAGTGGAATTTCTCCTACACCATGTGCTTGAATGAGGTGCACACTCCTAGGTGTCTCAATCACTAACTACTATGCAATGCATTAACCTAAGTAAGACTAAGTAAAGTGTAATTAGGAATAATTAATTACACCAACAAATAAAAACCCCCCATCAAGTTAATGATGACTATGAATATACACAGTTGTAATATTAGAGGTCAAGACATGTCAGACATAAAATATATTATTAGGATTTGGTGTAATAAAAACCATAAGAATGATATTATTTTTCTTCAAGAAATAAAATTTACTAGTTCCCATGCTCATAACACCCTCAATTTTTTGTGCGATAAGGCCACATGTATATTCTATAGTCATGACAAAGGTAAATGTGGAGTGGCTATTTTTGTGGGGCCTTAATAGGATAACAAGATTATTAACAATGATGTCTCTCCTTGCCAAAGAGATATATGGATTCTATTCAAATTTGAGGAACAAGTGATAGGAGTTTGTAACTTATATGCACCAAATAAATATACAGAAATGGTTTGTCTATGTGATTGGTTGACCAACAATCTCCCTAATGCATGTTGGACATTTATTGGGGACTTCAACATGATTGAAAATATTCAAGATAAATATGGAGGAAACAAACATGAGTGGAAAGGAAATAAATTCTTCTTTTAGGCCAGAGTTAAATGGAAATTTAATGTTTGTGACCCCTTGGATAAAATGAAAAAGGAATATGATAGTATATGGTTTACCTAGTTTAACAATCAATCTAGTAAGAATAGGATATATTGTAGATTGAACATGATATATGTAAATCTTGCTAACCTTGGTTTTTCTCATTCACCAGGACAAGCCCCTATCTTTGTGTCCCCTGCAATAATATCTAATCACTCCCCAAATTTTAATTGTATTATTTGTAAGATCTGAAAAATCAAATCCAAGAGACATAATAGGAATAATCTATTTAAACTTAATACAAGACTATTCGATTATGATAATTATCTTATGGCTATTCAAGTGGCTACTATTGTCTCAAAAAATTATAACCCTAAAGTTCCACTCAAAGACAAATGGTATCAGATGGGATAAATGTGAATAAAGATGATTCAAATCAAGGTAAGTGCACCAAGATGGTGTAAAAAAATAGGGGTATAAGTGGCCACTTTCTTTTTTTTGAAATGAGGTAAACCTGAACTTGGAAGAGAAATTTTATATTTATGCACTCAAAATAGGAATATGTGCTAAGAACAAGAACTGTATTAATCTTAGTCTACTTTCTAAACTACTAAATATTTTTTTGAATGGATAATATGAAGAGGGTCAAATCCATTGCACACAAAAAAATATTTCTAATTTTTTGATAAAAATACAAGATAGTGTCCATCATGTGCATCAAAAAAGATATAGTTAGATTTAGTATTTTGCAAAATCCTTTGGCCAAAAGATAGATAATAGTGAGATCTAGAAGTTATGTATTTTTTTAAAAATTTAATCTCAAGTATTTTATTTTTTATGATTTTTTGAAGTGGATTCATCCTGAAAATTAGGTGTCTATGCATGCGCTAGACATAACTTACATCAAAATAATTAAAAATAAAAAAATTGTTTTTTTTTAAATACATAGAATCAAGTGTAGAACAATAATATGTAGTTTATTTTCTATTTTGTCAAGCAGATCAAAAGTTATTAAGAAAATGATACACATATGTCTGTGAGATCTTTGGAGATACTCGTAAAGAAAATCAAACTTTACTATGCTAATGTTGTCCAAAAATAGAAAAAAAAATATGACTAGAAATCTTAGAAGATGTGTGAAATTATGGTGGTAATTTTACAAATACCCACTTGATGATGTGTAATGTTGATGATGAAGTTGAGAAACATGTTTCAAAGAATAAAAAATGTAAAAAAGAGGGAAATGGAGGCAAATGAAGCTCCCAAGACTCATCCTTTTTATCCAAGGCTATTAACCAGCCTTTTCCTTGGATTACTCATTTACCAAACCTAAGCATAATTGGTTTATTTGAATTTAATATAAGTCAATCATGCCAGGAGTTTTTTCTTGTTTTTTGATTGGGTGGCCACTTTTTTTCACACCATCTTGGTGCACTTACCCATCATAGGGACTAAAGAAGTCATTGACATAAAACAAGAGGAAAATTTGTTTAAGAGGAAACTCAATGAGATTGAAAAATCCCTTATAGCTAAAGGAAATGATCAAGATCTAGAGCAGGAATTGATTAGTACATAGGCAAAACTTACAAAAATTTACAATAATAAAATCCAAGGTGAGAAGACTAGAGCTAAATCCATATGGCTAAAGAATGGGGATAAAGGGACCAAACACCTCTTTAATCTTATCAGATCCAAGCATAGTAGGGAAGAGATCAAGGGTATTTATGTGGAAAATGTATAATTCTACAAATAATGATTCTCCCCTAAACATAAGGTTGATAATCAAGAGGCTATGAATCATTGCATCAAGATAATCCCAAAAAATTAACCTAGGAACAAGCCAAGATTCTAAATCAACAACATAATTTAAGAGAAATTGATGGTTTTATTGGATCATTATTAAATGGGAAATATCCAAGTATGGATAGACTTCCAACAAAATTCTATAAAAAGAACAAAGAATGTATTACTTGTGATTTGATGGAGTTGTGATGGAGGGTGCTCCCCTTAATACCACAAACACATAATAGAAACAGAGAAACAATAGCAAATTGCAAGAACTAAAAATGGGCTTCTTATTATCTCCACAAATGTGGAATTACAAAGTTTCAGAATTACAATATGCAAAGCCACATGGGCATTCCCCTTACAATATTCTATAGGACAAAGCCACAAATTATTACCCAGATCTACTACCTAGAACTACTCCAAACTGCCTAAGACAACACTACAGCCTTCCTTATATAGGCAATTTTCCACCGCCTGGGAAGGTTCTAGAAATTTAGCCAATAAGGCCGACCAAACTTAGAATTATTTTATTTTACAATTTATTACATCAAAGTCGGCTCAAAATAACTTTTGAAACCCAAACAAAAATTTTGAAGGAAAATCATTTTTCACCATTTCAGGTGACCCAACTTCCAAAGACCATAAGTCATCACCTGTTGACCCGATTGACTATTATGACCCCAATTTGGAAAGGGCATGAAGCGCTCTACAATGGTTGAATCAAGAAAGCTTCATTCAGCTGAAGTATTGAGCTCATCTAGGGCCTCTAAAGCCTTCAAAATTGAGTTCAAAGTTTCTGTACCCTACTGCCAATACCAAAAATCTTCAATATCTACAAAGCTAGACTTGATCTATCAATGAAACTTTACCGATAGGTTGATATGACCAAAATGAACCTCCACCTATGAAATTAGAACATTCTAAGATCATATGACCAACTTACTAAAAATAGTAAGTTTCCATAAATAGTAGCTCTGCACAAGATAGCCCTTATTGAAAAGAAACTAGAAATATTTTTGGGTGATGCAAGATTACTCTTACACCCAAGATGCTCCTGCATCAAACACCTGGGGTAATTTGAGAAGTGACCCTGTCACGACTCAGGTGTGAAGAGGAAAACCAAGACGGCTAACCTCCTCCCTTGATAGCCATGATGAATCTTCAATAGGTCATCATTTCCACTTGATCAGATATTCTTCATATGTCATGTTCCTTGTGCTTATGCCAACACGACTGTCCAATATATC
Source organism: Chamaecyparis obtusa (assembly GCA_027943335.1). Taxonomy (NCBI): domain Eukaryota; kingdom Viridiplantae; phylum Streptophyta; class Pinopsida; order Cupressales; family Cupressaceae; genus Chamaecyparis; species Chamaecyparis obtusa. The sequence continues at coordinate 225,847 of BSBK01001588.1, forward strand.
CTCAATCTCCTTGGTAGCTGAATTGGTTGCTGGAATACTCCACTGTTCTGTTGTGATCTCATCTTCAACACCTCCTTCATGATACTCTGTCAGATCTGATATGTTAAACACTGGTGAAATATGTAGCTCAGTAGGCAACTCAACCTCTTATGCATTTCTTGAATCATGCTTCTTCTGTATCTTACATGGCCCAAACTTCTTCATTTTCAACTTGTTATATGTACCAAGTGGAAATCGCTTCTTCCGCAAATGAACCGTGACTTCATCTCGAACCTAAAATTCCTTATGCCTACTTTTCACATCTGCCTTATACTGCGCACTCATCTTGGTAATGTGTTTCCTCACCTCCTCATGGATGTTCTTCAAGTGTTCTGCAAAATCCTCAGCTTCATCCCTACTTATTTCTCCTTTATCTATCTTCCTCAACTCATATGCATTTTTGGGACTACTTCCATATACAATCTGTGGATGATGTGATGAACTAAACTTCAAATCTATCTTCAACTCTTCACTTTCTGCTAGTGTCATTCTGTGTGTTGTCTTATTTGGCAAACTGGCTCCTGGAATCAAGTCCATTTGATGACTGATCTTTCTTACTGGTGGTAATCCATTAGGTACATTATCGGATACAATATCTTGAAACTCATTCAATAATTCTGTAACTTCTACAGGTACATCTTCTACTTCCTCTTTCCCAACCTTTGGAATTAAGGTAAAACACATATGCTCATGTCGCATACCATCTAAGAAATTTCCTCTATCAAAAAAAGTTATTCTTTCTTTACCACATACCTTTTCTTCTGTTTCTTTCAATGGTTTTAGCTTATGTCGCACTCCATCCTTTATCAAGGAATAGGTATTCACACAAACATCATGTACAGCACATCTGTCAAACTACCAAGGTCTACACAACAACATATGACATGCATCCATAGATATGATATCACATAGTACCTCATATTGGTACCCATCGATCTTGAACTTCACTAGGCACTGTTCACTGACCATGACCTTGTGGTCATCCTGCACCCAAGCAACTCGATATGGATGTGGATGTTTTTCCCTCTTGAGCTTCAACTTTGTCACCATCTCTTCTGACACAAAATTTTTAGTACTACCACTATCAATAATCACATCACAACACTTACCCTCACACTTGCACCTGGTGCAAAACAAGCTCCTCCTTTGTTCAGGTTCATTCTCACCACTCAACAAGACTCTTTTGTTAATCAGCGTTTCTCCTCTTTCAGCATCTTCAAAATGTGATGATCTGGCATCCTCATCAACATGTGCAACTTTGGCCTAGCCTTCATTCCTCCTATCTGTCATTCCTTGGCGTTGAGGACATTCAAATTCCCTATGACCTTCTTCTCTACAATGAAAACATGTTCCACAGAAACCTCCTCTTCCAGATCCTTGTCCTCTTCCTCTTCCTCTCTGATCTCTATTATCTTAATCATGGAAATGATTGAAATTATCTCCTCTCTGATTCTGACTGTTACTGGCCTCATCCTTCATTTTTAGATCTTCATTTCGATCTCCATATGACCATCCACCAGATCTTCCATCATGACCTCTTCCGCTTTGTCTTCTCTCAAACTTCTTGTTCAGCTTTTCCTCTACTTTTAGGGAAAACTGGTATGCCTCTTCAATACTATTCATTCGAACCAGATTCAACTCCTCTTGAATACTTGGCCTCAACCCATTAAGATAATGGGTAACTTTCTCCTTGTCAGCTTCTGCATGGCTTGTTCTGATGAGGATTCAATAGAACTCTTCCATATACTCCTGAATAGATCTTCCTGCTTGTGTCAAACTTTGCATTTTCTTCAATAGGTGAAGCTCATAATCAATAAGAATGAACTGTCACTTCAATTTGTCCACCATTTGATCCCATCTTGTGATTTTATCCTTTCCTCTCATATTTCTCTCCAATTGAATCTCTTGCCACCAGATCTTTGCATGAATCTTCAGTATAGCCTTCGCGAATTTGACCCTATCAAGATCCTTAATATCTTCATACTCAAAATATTCTTCACATTCATTGATCCAGTCGATCAATTCTTCTGGGTTAAGATTTCCTGAAAATGTAGGAACCTCAATCTTAGGTCTTTTCCTGATCTTGGAAATGGCCCAGAAAATTATTTCTTCATCTTGATTCAAAACTTTGACTTCTACTTCTTGATCATCATTTCCTTCTTCAGCTTCATCCTCACTTTCATCTCTGACATTAAGATTCATTCCTCTGCGAATCTCTTCTTGAAATGCTTGCACTTTTCTCTGTAGCTCTCTAACCTCAGGTGTCACAGCACCAGCTCTTCTGCCACGTTCCCTTCATGGAGGCATTTTCATCTATATCACTGAAACCCTAACCCACGGTCTTGGTGCAAACTACCTCATAGTCGGTGATCTGTTTACACAGAAACCCTAACCCATGGTCCTAGTGCAAACTACCTCATAGTCGATGATCTATTTACACACTCAGGAACTCCTGCTCTGATACCGCTTGATGAAGGGTGCTCCCCTTAATACCATGAACACATAACAGAAATAGAGAAACAACAACAAATTGCAAGAACTGAAAATGGGCTTCTTATTATCTCCACAAATGTGGAATTACAAATTTTTAGAATTACAATATGCAAAGCCACATGGGCATTCCCATTACAATATTTTTTAGGACAAAGCCTCAAATTATTACCCAGATCTATTACCCAGAACTGCTCTAAACTGCCTAAGACAACACTACAGCCTTCCTTATATAGGCAATTTTCCACCACCCAGGAAGGTTCCAAAAATTTAGCCAATAAGGCCAACCAAACTTAGAATTATTTTATTTTACAATTTATTACATCAAATTTGGCTCAAAATAACTTTTGAAACCCAAACAAAATTTTTGAAGGAAAATCATTTTCTTCCATTTCAGGTGACCCAACTTTCGGAGACCATAAGTCATCACTCGTTGACCCGATTGACTATTATGACCCCAATTCGAAAAGGGCACGAAGTGCTCTACAATATCTAAATCAAGAAAGCTTCATTCAACTGAAGTATTGACCTCATCCAAGGCCTCTAAACCCTTCAAAACTGAGTTTAAAGTTTCTGTACCCTGCTACCAATACCAAAAATCTTCAATATCTACAAAGCTAGACTTGATCTATCAATGAAACTTTACTAACAGGTTGATATGACCAAAATGAACCTCCACCTGTGAAATCAAAACATTTCAAGATCATATGTCCATAAATAGCAACTCTGCACAAGATATCCCTTATTGAAAAGAAACTAGAAATATTTTTGGGTGATACAAGATTGCTCTTACATCCAGGATGCTCTTGCATCAAGTTTTATTCAAGGATGCTTTTAAAAGAGGACTCTTTGGGAGAAAATGTTAACAGAGGTGTAACTAAAGTTCTTCCTAAAGAGGGTGACAGATCTAAAATTAAAAATTGGAGACCTGTTACATTTTTAAATATGTCATACAAGATCATTGCTAAAATCATGGCCATAAGAATCACTAATATGCTTAAAGATTTTGTTTTGAAAATTAAGCAAAAATAGGTTTTACAAGGACCTAAAATGCTAAGAGTTAAAGATACAGAAAAGACATTTAGTACAGCTGGAAAGAACAACTAAAACAATAAAGGGGGGTAGAGAACACCCCCAAAAAACAACACCAATCCAAACAGGAAACAAAAAAGAAAGGAAACAACAAAGAAAATTGGGAACTACAAACCTCTCATAATCTAGATGGAATCTTCCATCTTCTTCTCGAGCTCTGTCATATTTTTCAAGTTCTTCTTAAGATCTAAAATCTCCTTGCTGGTAGAAGTGTTTTGATTCTTTTTTCCTCTGGTTTTGGCACCCAGTCCTTTCCCACTAGTGTTGGGCAACTTCATGGCTTCCTACTCCTCCTCCTCCTGCATATAAACCAGCCTGTGAAGATTACTGGTAGAAGATTTCATGTCTTCCATAGAATACCTAAGAAGGTTCTCCAACATTTTTTCAATGCACTCAATCCTAGCCAAAAGTTTAACTGGGTTAAATAAGTCCTAAACATAGTCCTTACCCATATTGTGAGTTTTATCCATCAAGCTTAGATACTTGGTTTCCAATTCCTTATTCTGGGCTTTAAGCTTCACAATATTTTGAAAACACAAATTTCCATTGCTAAATGAAAAGAGGGCTTTAAATTACATAAAGATATTGTTTCAGTTACTCAAACTGGTTTTATCTAGGGCAGATACATTCTAGATAACCTTATCACAAGTTGGGAGGTTACGCACTAGGCTAAAATGGATGGGTAGAATATTGCTATGATATTGTGAGACTTTGAAAAAGCATGTGGCAAAATAAAATCATAGTTTGTTTTGAAAATGTTGGAGGAATTTGATTTTCCACCCTACTTCTCCAAATGGGTAAATATTTTTTTTAAAGACACATCAACAGTGATTGAAGTGAATGGTGAGTATTGTGATCCCATTCCTCTGGGAATATCTATTAAACAAGGTTTCCCTCTTGTTCCTGCACTTTTTGTGATTGCTTTTGATTCCTTATCATACATCCTCAACACCACAAAAATTGGTGCACCTATGAAAGGCATCACTCTACCTAATAAGGATGAACCCTTAATTGAACAGTTTGCTGATGACACTTCTTTATTTATAGATTTGATTGAAGAAAATTTTGATAATGTTCTTGATAGATTGTATAGCTATTTTGTTTAGCCTCAGGAGAAAAAATATCTCCACATAAATCCACCATGCTTGGTTGTACAAAGAATCATCCTAATTGGTTGCTTGGGAGGGAGTGGCAATGGTCTGGTCCTTATACCATAGTAAGATACTTGGGAATATCTTTTTCTATTAACCCATGTATCAAATATATGTGGGCATGGATTTATAAGAAGATTAAAAATAAACACATTAAATGGAAAACTCACATGTTGTCTATTGTTGGTAGAACTCAAGTGGTTCAAAAAGTGTTATCCTCACATGTTTTATACTATGCTTCTTCTTGGCTTATCTCCAATTACCAAACCAACAAATTGTAAAATATACTTAGGGAGTTTCTTTGGTTAGATCGGCTTGTCAATAGAAAGAGACATTGTGTCAAATGAGACTGGTTTTTTTCTCCTAAAAAGGTGGTGGGTTTAGGATTAAGATATCTCAAAATGAAAGGGGTTCCTCTAGCTTCCAAGTGGATTATCAAAGCTGTATGTTGTAATGAACCTTGGAAGGTACTAATTAGAAATAATCTACTCAAGTCGTCTACTAAAAAAAGGGAAACTATGTAAAAATATTCCTTTATATGACATTGTGTTTGGTGATTTCAATATTAAATATTATGGGTCTAATGTGTTCTCTACCATTTAAAAGGCATGGTGTTAGGTTAGACCTTTGATAAGCTCAAGGTATGTTGTTGGGAAAGATCCTTCATTTTCTATTTTAGATAGATCTATTTGGTGGGGAATTTACCTTAAAGATGAGCGTCTTGAATTAACACAATGTTGCTCAGTGAAGATATGGCATAATAAAGGAATCTCTCTCATTCAGGATATTATGATAGACAAGTAATTGGGCTCTTGAGATGAGATCAGTACTAAATTTAACATCCATAATTCTTAGAAGAAAATGTATACTCTTATTTCTAAAGTAGTGGGAAGTTTTTATCTTTGTAAAATTATGAATTCTCATTGAGTGCTTGAGCAGTTAAAGTGGTCAAATGGTAAGAAAATGTGTCAATTTTCTATTATGAAAATCTACAACATACTTAAATAAGATGTGGGCATTATAAGTAGAATTAATAAAGTCTGGGGATTTAACTGGGAAAGCACTAGATAGCACTTTGTCTTTGATTTATTTTGGCACTCTCCTCCTAAGGCTAAAAAAGTATGTTTTAGATGGATCCTTCTTCGTAAGAAACTTTTTGTTGGGTCCATTCTCTCCTCTTCTGGTAAACAACATTTCATGTGCTCTATTTGTAACTATCATGAAACCTTTGAACACCTATTTTTTTATTGTAAATTTCCTACAAAAATTTGGTCTTTGTATTTTCGGTCACCCTATTTTTAGGAATAGCAATTTTGGTCCTTCTTGGCATGAAATTCTTTTTGGTTATGTGGAGGATTTTGATCAGCTGGAAGAAGAGGAATAAGGAAATTTTCCAAGACATGTAGCGAGATGTTTATGAGTTTAATGATCTAATCTCACACATTTCTATATTGTGTCACAGATCACATCCATTATCAAGGTTCTAAGGGACATAATTCACTCTCTTGTCAAAGAAGGAGCTATGATCATATTCTAAAAAGACATTCAAGCTTCCACACACCTCAAGGACAATCCAAGATTGTTTCCAAATGATAATATTGAAAACCTAACTCAAGACCTCAGAGATACTCAAAGTAATATACAACTTGAAAACACTAGAACTAGAATTGTTGAAGACAGTGGTGAGACTTTGAGGAACGCTAAAATCCACAATGATGGATGGGTGAATGTTGATTAGAGAAACTACAGTAATGATGGATGGGAACAATCTTTAAGATAAAGAATTTAATAGATTTTGGAAATCTTTTTGATAGTCTCTTTTTCTATATACTTTGATATAATTATATATATCCTGATTATACTAAATCGTCGATATGTAACAGACTATAAAGGACATGTTCTAGTTTATCCAAGGATAAACTAGTCAACAACAACATACAATTTTGACTATTGTGATCCTTGATACGTTTCAAGTTTATGTACTCAGTTTATAAACTTCTATAATATATATTAAAAAAACAATTCACTAACGATGTGTAATTTTGACTTAGTACTTTTCCATATCACGCATACTAAAAATAATTATTATAATTATTCATATATCATTCATAATTAAAATTAATAAACCTAAACTTATTGATGATAGATTGTTAAAATATACTTCAAACCTAACTAACTATTAACATTTGTCTCTATCTATTAATAGATCTATCAAATATTAACCTTTTAAAAAAATTAAAATTGAAATTTTGATACATTGTAAATATTAATTTTCATATAATATACATTCAGCAACTTAATCACAATTATTGAAAATATTTATTAAATAATTTAAAAATATTCATATCATATCAAAATTCTTAGTTTTAAAAAGAAAAAATCTATATAAACAATAAATTTATAATTATTTATAAATAATTAAAAATAAACGTTTATGATTTGTAGACCCTTTCATTCTTATTCTAGATACTAATGGCACTGATAGTAGATACTGTTCTAGATTATTGTTTTGCAGATTTTGTATTATTTATAATTAATAAATCGAACTTAAAAAATACTTGAACATAATTCGTATTATGAAATGTAATAAACAATTAGAGCTACATCTGTCAAGATATCAATCTACAAAGGACACAGATTGTTAAGTGACCGTAAAGAAATGGATATGGTTATGTACGTCATCTGAGTTTTTTTTCGTATCGTCTTGAATGGAATTATTCATGCAGAACTGAATTTGTCATGCCTCGCACATGGTTCATGAACGGAATAAAAAAATGCTCGTATTCATGTACACCGTTTATTGGATTTCAATGCCTCTCAAATCAACTATTTATCGAATGAACTGGAACTCCTCTCTAAATGCGGATTATTTGCGTAAGTAATGAAACCAGTAATTAGCCCTCTAATTACAAGCCTTTATTAAAGCACGAGTACAAGGTAGTGAAGAGCTATTCTCAAGGCATTGAGTATATGGTTACTAGAGCCAAGGAAATAAGGTACTGGAGGTATTGGGAAAAGCATTAAGAACGAGAAGGTTAATGTTTTGCCTTCATTTGGCTCTGAGATTCCAAGCTCTGGTCTATGATATTTTTTCCACCTTGTCTAACTTTCGTGTGGAGTAGGACCATATTTGTTTTGATTTTAAATATTGTATGGACATATTTATTTTATATAATAGGTGAGTGCTTAATATGGACTGATTGTTTTTAGGACAATGCTTATGGACAATTTTTTTGAGACATTGCATCTCTTTTTTGCAACTATAATTGTTTTCTTTTGCATGCTATAATATTGCTCGACTGGATTGATATATTGTTTTGACGTTGATCCATCAAAAGTTTGTTTAAAAGCTTTATTTTAGTTCAATTCAAATTTTAATTATATTTTCTAATATTAAAAGAAAATTTTAATTATATTATAAATTAAAAAAACATTCATTTTGTATTGGTATAAAATATAGATTAGTTTATATTCTAGAAAAATAAAGTACATCTGTAATAAAGTACATTTGTATTTATTACGATTAAATAATTAAATTATCATACAAAACATTTTTTAAGTATTTATCAATCTTGATAATAGTAATAAAATTTATTTTCTAAATATTCTAATAAATGTGTGTATCCTCTTAATAATGATTAAAGTTTTGTTGTAAATTATATATAGCTTAAATATATTTATCTTAAAAAATGTCAAGTTGAAAGTATTAAATTATTTTATTTGTTTAATAATTATTTTATTTTATTTTAAAACTATATGAGTAAAAAACACAATAAGTTGTCACCCTTTTACAAAAGAAGAGGCTAACAACACCAAAACTAAAAAACTTCAAGGGCATAAAAGTCACGAATTTGAAGATAATGTAAATTGATGAAATGTGTAAAATAGGATGAATTTTATGCCTATAATTTTTAAAATTTATTTTGGATATAAATTAATATATTTTTTTAATTTTTAAGGTCTATTTTTCATGTCCTAAAAAATACATCAAATTAGGGGGTTTACTTCCCGTCAAATAATTATAAGTAAAACATTGTTTTTCCTCCAATTTCAAAATATGTTTTAGGTGACATGTATACCTAGTGCAGGAAAAAAAAAAAAAAGTATTTTTGATCTATAATTTGCCCGTTACAAATATTCAAAGTACAACTTACTCGAAATCAACAGTTTTTGTCTCCCGCCACTTTTCACCTATCAAAATTATTCTAAAATCCAAATATATTATATATTATTGAAGAAGATTCTCTTCTCTAGTGCTGCATATGATTTTAATTTTTTTTTTAATTGATTTAGTATTTTTTTTTAATTTATCGAATCAGCGACTTCTCAAAGCTTTATATACCTACATGTAGTTTTTTACAAATTTGTTTAACATTTTCTAATTGAAATTATATAAAATTTATATGCCCAAAATTGTAGTTTTGAGATCTACAAAAGGGTAGTTTTAGTTTTTTGAAATTTTTTATTTGCAGAAGAGAAAAAAACACCACAAGTGCAAAATTTTGCATTTTGGGTGTTTTTAAAGTTTTGGCTGCCAAGTTGGCATGCCACCTAAGATGACTCGGCCGAGTCACACTCGGTCAAGTCCTACTCGGCTGAGTCTCCAAAGAGGTCAGCCCCCCGTGAGCGGTCGCGTGGGCGACCCACCCTTTTAATTTGAAGGCTATATATGTGTGTTATGTTTTTAAAAAAATATATATCAATTACAAATTTACATTCTTATTTTAGAATATAAGGATATTTTGAAGCTGGGAGTCAATTTTTTTGGGGAAGTTAGAAAGATATTTTGGTTTCGAAGGAGCGTGAAGGCAAGTTTTTCAGTGACGAAATAGTAAAATAATAAAAAAAATTCTCCTTAGATATTTTAGCAATGGGAAATAAAAGGACTAGAATAAGTAAGTATGATCATAGAAGGGATGACTAAATGAAAGGTCATACGAAACTTGTCGAAGAGCAATTGGTAGATGTTGAAGAAGAACCTATCTTTGTAGAAGGTGCAACTCAACTAGGGAGGATATTCATAGTAGTCGAAGTATACATATTTTTCCTACAATGCAGAATTTGATGGACATGAATGAGGAATCACTTATTAGTCAAATTACACCGAAACACCTGGTACTTGAAAGCACTATTAAATTGCATCTCAAAAACATATGGATGAAATATTTTTAGAGTAAATCTTTGATGGGAAAAGCACAATTGTTTGCAAAGTTATTCAAGAAAAAAGAAATGAATCTGGTTTTGGAGTTGTTGGGTATTAATAATAGGATAATTGGAGGAGGTAAAGTAAAAGAGATAATAATTCAAAATTTACAAGATGCATTGAACATTGTTAACAGGGCAGATCATAAAGGACCAGATTCAAATGCAGCTAGAAGAGCCTTGATGACTATAATAACTAGTAAGAAATTGACACATAGAAATCAAGTTCGAGCAATTTTTTATTTATTCAAGGTATCTTGAAGAACTGTTTAGAGATATATTAGGAAGAGAAATATGTTGGATATGGACATTGAAAAGAATTGGCTATAGATTTGCAGAGTTCCCCATAAAGATAGAATTTCTGAAGATGTAAGAAGATGGGTCATTGATTTTTGGACCAACCACTCTCATGTTTCTTCCAATAGAAGGGACACTATACAAATGAATGATGAAGAGACCGGTATGAAGATTTCACATCCAAAATATTTTGTCGATACTACACAAAGTGAATTGTTTGAATCATTCAAGCATGAATTTTCAGATGTGAAAATAGGTCAGAGAATGTTTAAGATGTTGTGCCCTTGCTTCATACACATAAATAAGGTTCACGAAACATGTTTTTGTCGAAATCATGTTGAGTTCCACTTATAGTTGCAATCAAATAAAAAGGTTATGGCAGTACTTAATCTAGATATGGTTACTGGAAGTACAACAAAATTTGTAAAGTCCATTTTATGTGATAAATTAGAAGATTCAGATGAATTCAATGTCCAATGTATAAAAAATGAATGCAATAATTGTGGAAATTTGCAAAAATTTCTTTTACAATTTGATAATATTGATGTTACAACACCAATCCAGTGGAAGAGATTTGAATATGAGATATACCAAACAAAGACAGGAGGTGAATAAAAAAAATTATATTAAAGGAGAGTGAATTATTGTACCTTCAGTTCATGGATAGATTTTGATCTAGGGTGACCCCACAATAGTGGGTTGCACTTTTTTAAACATGCTGATTTTTGCTAAAATGACACATTTTTAAAAAAATATGATTATTTAAGCCTTGAGAGGTTCCATTTGAAAGAATTAATTACAAATGGTTAGATCAAAGCCTCTTAGATAGAAAAAATATTGATATAAAATCTATACTCATTCATACATGCAATGGAGTCTCCTTCACACCTATTAAAATGCTGACAAAAAATCACTTTGACTTCATCTTTTGGAATATCAAATGAATCCATTTAAAAAACCTATTTATGTAGTAAAGTACTACTAACAAAAATCTTTCCAATGATTATAATGTTAATATAAATTAAGTTTATTATGACTTTGTATTTTTAGTTTTACAAAACATAGATATTTCACCATATGTCTACCTCTATGTCTGATGCTTATGAAAAAATAATAAATGAGAGAAAAAAAATTCTATAAAATATCTATGCCATAGGTATTTAAGTTCTCTTTCTATCCAAAAAAATAAAAATGAAATGGGACAAATACACAACAAGTTATAAGCTATGTAGTCAAGGGATGTCAAAATTACGGTTTAGTCAACTTCAAAATTTAATAAAATATGAAATAATCATGATAATATCATCAAACCAATTGCATGCCCTCTGTATGGATGTTAAAAAATTAATTTCAAAAGAATCACATTGATATCTATTTTAGGAAAAAAGTTATGCTCTATGAAAATAATGTAACTCTTTGAAAATGATGTTTTCAACAACATACCAATTTTTGTGGGAGAAAGAAAAAACCATTCAAATCAATTGAAAAATAAAAATAAAAAATATATTTAGAATCTAGACAGAAAATCCTAAAAGACTCTAATTTACTTCATCTTCTGATTTTAAATGGTTTAACAACAATATGCATCTGAATTTGATTTTTTTTTCAAAATGTAGAGTTCAGTGTCAGTTCAGGCAAAAAAGTGTAACCCACTATTGTGGGTTCACCCTCTATGATTTATCCACATATCCAACATTTTTCATGGTGCACGATGGCAAGCTAAACAGTTTCATGATTCCAAAAATTATTTCCCACCTGGTTGTATTCTTTCAGTTGTAGATTTTGCGGAGAACTATACATTTTCCCCTCAAAAGGAGCTCTAGATTCAATATTATCATTCTAATCAAGTTGCAATATTTGTGCATGTCACCTATAGACATGCACAATACAGTTTGGATGAGATAGACGGTATAAATCAAAATGAATGCATTATCATCAAGGAGGTTCATTTCTATATTAGTGATGACAGGGTTCATGATAGGAGATACGTGGCTCATTGTTTCAACATGTTTTTCAACAATCTTGCGAGTTGTGGGATAAATGCTTCACAACATTGGATCTGGTCTGATGGGTGTGCAGGTAAGTACGTGTACATTATAAATTTTCTCAATTCTAGACATCTCTATATATATATAATATATAATTGTGTCACATTTACATTTTTGTATTTATTTAAATTGTAGGTCAATTTAAGTTTGCAAAAGCCTTTAATTGGTTAGCCATGCAACATGCTAGACATAACGTTAAGTTTATTTGGAACTTCTTTGAAATTGGACATGGAAAAGGAGAGCATGATGGAGCAGGAGCATGTGTGAAGCGTGCACTCTGACAACATGAACTTCAAGGTATGTGCATACATTTGATATTCAACTTGTTTACTTGCTAGACTATTTAACTTTACATTACATGTACACATGTGTATATATACTAAATTGTTAAAAATATATATCTCTAGGTAACATGATAGAGAATTCAAAGAAAATTGTTGAATGGTGTCAAAATCATTTCGCTACTTGAGACACAAAATACAACAAACATTACTTTTAGGAGGTGATAGGTATTTATTTAATTTACTTTTATTTTTCAAACTTAAATTCAAAAAACTATAAATAGGTCAGTCACATGTGTGTTTTAACTTGTTGTAGATCCATATATATATATAGAGAGAGAGCTCATGTGAACTACATAATGTATGAATGTGTATATATTGCATTTCACATTTTTCATAATTTAAAACTGAGATCTATATATCAATCCATCTAATTCAGATATCAATAGATCGAATCCTTACAATTGTCAATCAATTGTTGGAATTAGAAGTTTGCATCCAATAATGACTACAGGACAACACAAGCCTCCACTGATTCAACTAAGAGATAAATCATGCTTTTGTGAAGATTGTCTTAACAACAACACAATGAGTCAATGTGCTAATATTGCAAATGGATATGTTTCAAAATGGGATCAAAAAGAGTTAATTAGAATTCCTTCTTATGAAGATGATGACAATGTCATAGACATCCATGATCCTATATATTCAGCCGACTATGAACATGTTTTTGATTTAGTTGTTATAGGTGCGTATTTCTGATTTCTATATATTTCTGATATATATTATATTCTTGAGGTTTAAATAACAAACATGTACACATAAATATAAATTGTGCAGGTGATATTTTTGTTGTGGTTGTAGATCCTAAGAATGCAGAAGGTGTAGATTATTATCTACTAAGATGCACCAATGAAAAACACAATTTGCCTAAATAAGTTATCGATGGTGATAGACAAAAATATCTGATTGGTTCAGTTGTTATTAAAGGCAACTTCCCCTTCCCCTTCTCTCTCTCTCTCTCTCTCTCTCTCTCTCTCTCTCTCTCTCTCTCTCTCTCTCTTCTAGAACTTTCAAGTTACTTTCTACTTGAATTTTAATTTTAATTTATTGATTAGATTGATTAGACAGGTCTATATTTCTATTTATTGATTAGATTGATTAGATAGGTCTATATTTAAATTGAATTTAAATTGAAAGTAGATTGATTCTTTTTAAAATTGATTAGAATAGCTTGATCACCTGAATTGAATACCTTTTCTAGTCTATAAATTTCTATTTATTGATTAGATTGATTAGATAGGTAAATTGAATTTTAATTGATTCTAGAACTTTCAATTTACTTTCTACTTGAATTTTAATTTCAATTTATTCATTAGATTGATTAGATAGGTCTACATTTAAATTGAATTTAAATTGAAATTAGATTGATTCATTTTTTAATTGATTAGAATAGAATGTATGTCAATGTAAATGTCTAGAAATATATCACAAAAATCAAACATGTGTACATCTTGATGTTTAAAATGTCTATATCACAAAATCCAAACATGTATCAATGTACAAATCTAGATCAATGTACAAAACATGCATGTACATATATCAATGTAAATGTCTATAATATAGATCACGAAAATCAAACATGTGTACATCAATGTAAATGTCTAGTTATTGTGCAAAATTCAAACATGTAGATCTATCAATGTAAATGTCTAGATATCACAAAATCCAAACATGTATCAATGTAAAACATATCTAGAGATCAACATAACATAAATACTCTCTAGTACACATGTGTACACTCTAGATCAAAATAAATGCCATAGATCTAAATCTATGAACACATTAACTACGTCGATGATCGCCATCACGTGCTACATGTTCGGGCATGTGTGGATCCTTGTCCTACTGGACCCGAGTCTGTAAATTTAAATACATATAACAATTTATAAATAAATTTATACACATATATAATGACTTGAGCTTAAATTAAAATGTACAGATTTAAGAACTCATCAAATAAATTATAAAATTTAATTTTTAAATTATTTTGTACCTCTGTATCCTAATGAATCGGATCAGTAGGTTGCTCTAAATCTCCATATGTAGCACCCGTCGCAATTCCCTGTACCAGGTTTAAATAAATTTAAATTTAAATATAGAACTATATGTACATATATCTATATAAATTGAAATTAAATCCAGTTTCTTACCTAGTGTAATGCATGTCCAAGGTCGGATAACTCAGAAGAGTGAAAGGACACTGCACTAGGATCAATGGCCTCATCCATAAGCAAATCTGAGAATCTACAGTGAAATCATGAGGTCGTAGCCTGTGTCTGATGTGCGAGAGCCTATGTATGTTATGGAGGTGGTCCAAGATCATCCACACTCTATCTATCTAAGTTACCTACCACTCCATCTGAGCCCTATCCTTGACTGCTACCTGTGGAATATCTATGACACTGTCGTCCTCCAATGAAAGTAGGCATATCACGCGGCTCAATCCCATGCAATATAGAAATCCTCTAGTAAGCAGCTATGAGATCACTCACTAAAATAGAGCTAATCTTGCGCATGTGATCCTCAGGTAGTTGTCCTATCTCATCTGGAGTAGGAAGATCAAATCTGATGTACGGGTCATAAAATGGACTAGAAAGTGATACACCTACACTCATCTATGATCGAAGTATGTACCTACCCACACGATCAGATGACAACTCCTTGACCTAAGTCGCGATGGTGGCAATGCTAGAATACATATCTAAATGTGTGTCCTCAGCTACAACCTGCCTAGCTCCAGTGTAGGTCTCCAAACCTTTTGGAAGAACCAAAAGGTTTTGACCCACCAATACCCTCTTACTAGGGGGTTGTGGTATATCGAATCATCTACACTTATCCTAATATCTCCACCGACCCTGACCAGCATGTGGGGGTAAAACAATGTAATCAACATCATAGCCCAAATGAAACTCTGCAAATAATTGTTTGCAGAAATATAGTGGCACCTCATCCTTTTGGGGCCATATATGATGAGCTACTAACCATCTAGGATATATAAAAGGGGCCACAAAATCATCTGTACATTTTGTCACCCTATATCCTCGAACCACCCTCTTATCAATGTAATGGGTGCCAAACATATTCTTAACCTAAATGACAGAAACATTTGAATCAACTGTCCTCCAATCCACTATCCCTCTGACAGTGCTAGAGAGGCTATAATAAAAATTATCAATCAATACATCATCATATGGATTGTATGATTCACCCTTCTGAATCATACTCATGAGATTAGTGCATATAGATATCAATTTCTCCCTATTAGGACAAGTATTACTATTCTGTAGTGTCTGCTCTAACACCGTTAGAGCGGCTTGCATCTTAGAGATAGTCTCATCTCTACGACTAGCTCTACTCTATGGGGTCTGGGTACCATGCTGGTCTGATAGAGCTCATGATCCTTGAGTATTATGAACACTATGATCTGAACCACTAGAAGCCATGAATGATGTGCACACACAAATGTAATATATATATCTAGAGATCTAGATAGATAAAAAATGCTCACTGCAAGTAAACATGAAAATAAATTTAAAACCTCAAACACACATGAACTAACTTTCAGATGCATTTACATATATAAATTAAATATTTTTAAAAATTTAAATGCATACAGTACATGTAATATTTTTAAATAAAATTTAAATTCATGCATTTACACATGTAGGTGACCCCACAATAGTGGGTTACACTTTACATGATGTTTTTTGCTGAAATAACACATTTTTAATAAAATATGATAATTTAAGCCTTGAGAGGTTTGACTTGAAGGAATTAATTACAAAGGGCAATCTCAAATCCTCTTAGACAAAAAAAACATTGATATAACATCTATACTCCTCATTCATACCTACAATGGAGTCTCCTTCGCAATTATTAAAATGCTGACAAAAAATCACTTCAACTTTATCTTTTGAAAGATCAAATGAATCCATTTGACAAACTTATCTATGTAGTAAGGTACTACTAAGAAAAATATTTCCAATGATTATAACGTTAATATATATTAAGTTTATTATGACATTGTATTTTTAGTTTTACTAAACATAGATATTTCACCATATGTCTACCTCTATTTTTGACACTTATGGAAAAATAGTAAATGAGAGAAAAATAATTCTAAAAAATATCAATGCCCTAGGTATTGAAGTTATCTTTCTAT
Organism: Chamaecyparis obtusa; assembly: GCA_027943335.1. NCBI lineage: Eukaryota > Viridiplantae > Streptophyta > Pinopsida > Cupressales > Cupressaceae > Chamaecyparis > Chamaecyparis obtusa. The sequence continues at coordinate 242,672 of BSBK01001588.1, forward strand.
CAAAAAAAATAAAATAAAATTGGACAAATGCACGACAAGTTATAAGCTATGTAGTCAAGGTATGACAAAATTATGGTTTAGTAAACTTCAAACATGAATAAAACATGCAATAATCATGATAATTTCATAAAACCAATTGCATGCCCTTTCATATGGATGTTATAAAACTAAAATCTAAATAATCACATTGATATCTATTTTAGAAAAAAAGTTATGCTCTATGAAAACAATGTAACTCTTCGAAAATGACACTTACAACAACATACCAATTTTTGTGGGAGAAAGAAAAAACTATTCAAATAAATTAAAAACTAAAAATAAATAATATTTATAATCTAGACAGAAAATCCTAAAAGACTCTAATTTACTTCATCTTCTAATTTCAAATGGTTTAACGACAATATGTATCCGAATCTAAAAGTTTTTTTCAAAATGTAGAGTTCAGTGTTCGTTCAGGCAAAAAAGTGTAACCCACTATTGTGGGTTCACCCATGTGTATTCAATCATGGTACTAGAACTAATTCATGCACGCATAAATTTACAAATTTGAATGAATATTTATGTACACACACATTTAATTTAGCACACATGAAAAAAATGAATTTAATATGTAAATTTCCAAAATCTAAACAAAGTGACAATAATTTTGCTCAATAAATTTTAAATCAGTTTACTAGAGTTTGCATGTAAATTTCCATAACTAGGGAGGGAAAAACATAATATTTAAATTATACTAAAAGAAATGGTGAAAATATAATAATTTGGAAAGGGGTTCATGGGTCTTAAGGGTCTTATGGGTCTTAAGGGTCTTAATTCTAGGTCTTAACCTGGTCTTAAGGGTCTTAATTAGGTCATATTGGGTCTTAAGGGTCCTATTAGGTCTTAAGGGTCTTATTGGGTCATATTGGGTCTTCAGGGTCCTATTGGTTCCTATTGGGTCTTAAGGGTGGACTATTTGGTCCTATTAAGTTATATTAGGTCTTAAGCCAGTCCTATTCTAGGTCTTAAGGGTCCTAATATAGGTCCTAATCGGTAGACTAAATTAAGTCTTAAGTGATCTTTAGACTTAATTTAAATGGTCCTATTAGGTCAGTAAGAGTCTAGTCCATTATGTTTTAATTGGTACTATTAGGTCAGGTATCGCATCTTAAGGGTCTTATAACTGGTCCTATTATGTCTTAAGATTAGGTATTATTAGGTGTTAAAAGTATAATTTTGTCTGTCAAAAAAAAATGTTAAGGATTTTAGATTTATATTCAAACTCTTAATATATTTATTTATTTTGGAAAATAACTTAGTGGGATATATATATATATATATATATATATATATATATATATATATATATATATATATATATATATATATATATATATATATATATATATATATATATATATATATATATATATATATAAGTTATATTTCAAGTTATCATTTTAAATAAATTTTATTGAAAAATTGTTTAAATTAACTATGTAAATTGTGTAATATTTAAATATTTTTTTAGGTTTCAGTTTACGTTTTGCGTAAATTATATATGTTTTTCTAGGATTTAGGTTTGTACGTTTAAGTTTCAAACTTTTGAGTTTATGTGTTTTTTTTGGCAAAACTTTATATTTATATTAATATTAAACAACTGGTTCAAAAGGGCTCCTAGAGAAAGAACCAGGAAAGAAAACTTCATTCGTGACCCATCAAAATATAAACATGAGGTCTAGATTAAGAGAAAATATCTAGAAACCCCAAGACCCCCCAAGGCCGTGAAAATGTTGTTTACAATTTACATAAGAGCATCCCAAAAAATAGAGGAATCCTGCCCGAAGGGCATATAGAGACCCCTTATTACAAAATTTTCCAAATGGCCCCCCCAAAAATAGCCAGTATCAAATGTTACATGATATTAAATATGAAGAGACCTAGGCTAACCACATCAATAAACCATTATGTGTTGATTTTGTACATTTTTAGGTAAATACGTTTCTAAGTTTTAATTTTACATTTAGTTCATCACTAATATACATTTCATAAATGGAAAAAAAAATAACATTTAAAATGCTAAGTAAAAAATGACATTAAATTACAATGCTAAGTAAAAAATGACATTAAATTACAATTGTTGTGGACAATATCTCCTACTTATCAACATTTAAATTACAATACTAATTAAAAAAATGACATTTTGTTTGCATCTAAATATTAAAAAAAAAATTTAAAAACACAAACCAATTTTTATTTTTTTTTAAAAACACCTACCTAGTACTCCGTCAAGTGGACACTATTCCTCGTCGATCGTAATCCTTTAGCCCCTCATTGTGAAAATGAGGGG